>CM029279.1:18109706-18132078 GCA_016920895.1 Vaccinium myrtillus
CTATACATTCATGGGAGACTCTTCCATATCCCCCTGTCCTTTTGGGGACACCATATCCCCCCTATTAACAGCCATAAGATCTTCATCAATTCATCTTGGCCATTCAATTTTATAACAAGAAATAATGGGTACCTGCTCAACCGGTTACCTCTAATTCCTGAAAAAAAAAAAAAAAAAAACCTTAACCAGTCAAGCTAACCATGGTTTATTTTCCTTTTCTCTTTAAAATTCACTGAACGTCTGAACTAGGGTTTTTGTTTGTCTCTCCCTCAATCCATCCAGATCGACTTCCTTCCTGGCCTCTCCATCGTCTCGCCCCGAATCGCCTCTCTCTCTCTCTCTCTCTCTCTCTCTCTCTCTCTCTAACACACACACATCCGAAGAAATGGAGCTTCTCGGAACCGTAGATCCAGTTGATGATCCTCGACAACGAAGAAGAAAGAGGAAGGGTCGACGAGAAAGAGTTCTACGCGAAAACCAAAGCCTCTATTCGTGGATTTTACTGCTCCAGATCCCTAACAACCCGAAGATAACTGCGGGTTCTTCTTTCGAGTAGGTACGTGTTCCCAAATCGTACCCCATTCACTTGATTTTTCGTTTTTCGTCATATGGGTTTGTGTTTCTATTTTTTCATTTCGAGGTTTAAATTTAGTTTTTGTGCTTCCTAATCTCCAGGTTTGCTTTAAAAGTATAGATTGAGGGTGGTTGTGATAGATTCGATTAGGTATAGTTAATTCTCCAAATATTTAGTTATGTTTGATACCAGGTGAATATATGCAATCTGAAATATAGGTTGTTGTTTCTTTGGTTTTTACTTGCCCATAAAGAAGCTACACTTGGGTTTTCTATTTTCGTATGAATTTTTCTCTCAAAAATTGGAGAACACGGCTTATATCATGCGTCTAAATGTCTAACAATATTATTCTTATTTTGGGTACTTCAGAAATGTGCATAACATAGTTAGAATAAGCATGTTAGAAAAACCACCCATCTTGCAGGGCAAACGTTAGAAAATGTGTATATCATGGCATTTTGTAGTTGATAGCATCCGACACCTTAATTGCCCAGAACAGGCTCTGTGTAGGTTGGCTTGCTATGATCCAACACGGTTTTTAAGACTAGAGGCAGGAAAATTTGAAAATCAAAGGCTAAGATGGTTTGGTGAAGTTAGCTAACGTTCTGGTATAGGATGAAAATCCAAAGGTTTAGTTTGCGGAAATAAATGGTTGGTGTAATAGCTGTTCCGTGGACACTTATGGAAAAAAAGGGTTGTTTTGAAGGTAATACCCCTAATCAACATTTTGATGTGTGGGTGGTCCATATATATTATAATATGTGGACTTGTATCTACTGTTTGTTGAAAACATTTTAGTTTGCTTGAGCTTTTGCTACATTTTTAGCCTGTAAGCTCTTGCTTCAACTGTTTTTTCCCCTGTATATTATGTATAAATTGATTGTTATCTATCAGTGTGTAGGTTTGCAAGTGTTTTCTTGATGCAGTGGAGAAGAAACAATATGGTTGGTTTTGGGTTTGCCCAAACGGCGGCAAAGAATGTCACTACAGGCATGTTCTGCCTCCAGGGTATGTGTTGAAGTCTCAAATGAAGATACTTTTGGAGGAAGAGGCTAAAAAGATACTTATTGAGGAAGAGATTGAAAATCAGGTGATCAAATATTACCTGTTGTATTGATTGCTGACCATGATTTAATAGTGAGTTTGAAGAATCTTTGTTGAGTTGGAGATTTCCCGCATTTCATTATTTCCCAGTTTCCCCTTCGATGATTTTCAGGTCTCATAATTATTGAACCAAACCCTTGGTATCGCTTCACGATTTGTTGTTTTTGTAAGCACAAAACAGAATGATTATGCTTTAAATTTTGGGGTGTAATTTTGTAAAGCTGCTCTCAAAATAGGGCCCTAATTTTGTAAAGTTGTTCCTTTCAGATGCTAGCTTGTTCATGGATGATGCCGAGGCTTACGAAAAGTACTATAGGGAAGAAGAACCCAATGCTATTGAGCAGAAGGTAGTCATGCTCTTTTTGTTCTCTCACAATGTATTACAATGTTCAACGAGTTTTAGTCTCTCTATTTCTTAGTACTTTGGCTATATTACTATAATTGTCCTAACTGTGTAACTGATCATTTAGTGTGTCTATTGGTTTGTCAATCTGATAAAAATGGTGTTTCAAAGTACCGTTTGTAACTTTGTAGCCGAATTTTTTTGTTTCGAGGATGATATCCACACCTATGAATTGTGCTCTCAGTTTGTTCAGTGAACTTACCTAATGCCCTTGCAGAGGAAATATAATTAATGTACAAGTTTAAGGTTGTAAAAAAGGAAGTGTAGTGTTGTCGAGACTGTACAAAAATGCTTTGGAGTGTAGATTTTTTTGTCTGCAGAGGCCAGAATTTTCCTAATGAATGAGGTTGATGGGTTTCTTTCGGCACGAAAAATGACTAGCTCTGCGAAGAAAGGATATTTTGCAAGCTACCAAAGTCACATGGAAGCAATTTTTTGGTGTGGGATTTGCATCCTGCCAACTCGTTTTTTGTGGGATCATTTGTTTCCACAAAAATGATCACCACCATGACTAAGAATAACTCGGAAGCATATTTTTGGGTGTAAACAATTTGCTTCCTGGGAAATCTTTTTATGTCACGTTGAATGTTTAGTTTAAAATCTTTTGATGTCATATTGACTACTTAGTTTAAAATGTTGTTATTAGTAACTTCCAGGAAACAGTGTACGTATATGCGACGGAAGAAACCCGAAGATATTTGGTAAATACCCTCTAATTATTGAAACTAACGGACACGATATTTGTTCATGACATGAGGCCGTGCACCTATTGCTTGAATAAATCTGTGAATTGTGCTCAGAGTTTCATATTTGGTACAACTGCAAATGCCATGATTTTACTGGAGACTGTGATGATAATTTTGAGATGTTCACTTTTGAGATAATTCTGTGAATTGTGCTCTCAGTGTGATATATGTAATGATGTTCAATTTCAGGCACAGGATAATCCAGGTGGTGGTCGAAGCACTTCAACAAGTGCAGTTCCTATTTCTAACGAAGACGATGAACTAGAATGGACGAGTTACAAGAACTTGAAGCTAGTTTGTCAAGGACATCTATTCAAATCAAATAGCTCATTATAGAGACTTCATCTAGAGAGAGAGAGAGAGAGAGAGAGAGAGAGCAATCCTAATTTTGATATCTGATGTGCACTTTGCAGCTTTATTTGTATGAAGCGGAATCTATATAATGATTTAGGTTTTTGCCCGTCTTGTAAAAGCCAAATCCTCCTGTGAACAGGGCAACTTGAGATTACCATCTTTCTTTGGAATTGGCCCTTGCCTCGCCTTTCTTTGCTTTTAGTCTAAGCATGCACACTCTGGGTTTAGACATCAAAGTTGTTTTTGTTCAGATTTCAAATATGCTGCAAATTTATGATGCCTTGTTTAGCTTTATAAAGTGTATGGATTCTAAAATTAGGTTCTACGAGTGCCATGCAGAACCTCGGACACGACATAGTTTTTCTTCTCCTCAATTTCATAGTATTTCCATACCCCAAAAAAGCTGCAACCTATCAGAGAAAACTGAAGCAATTTTTTTCAAAAACAGGTGTGGTTTGGAAAAATTCAAGTTTAGCCTTCCATATATGAGAAGGCAGTGCAGAACTTTACGAGTGCAAGAAATTTCAACCAAAATTTCTTTCCATTAAGATGCAAAAAACAAAAGTATAACTATAGACTGTAGTGGCTGCCACTGATGTAGCTTGTGACTGCATCAGCTATATAACACAACTCTCACCATTAGCATATTACATTTTCGATTCAATCACAACTTAGCTATAATACAAAATACAAACATCTTTTGATAGGACAATGAAAACTCTCTAGTTCGTGTTTCCTTTGTCAGAAGGGCTAGGTTAGAATAGCACCATGTATCTGCAAGAAATTATGGAATCCATTAAATATTGGATCAAGATAGCAAATTGCATTTAGTATGGCTAGAAAATGAAGCTAAATAAGTTTTAATACTTCAGTTTCTAAACTACCAATTGGTTGTTGAATCGATTGTGTACTACTTCGACATTATCAGTCAAATAATTTTTAAAGCCAATTGAGCGACTAATCGATTAAACATTATATTATCAACTTTGTGCATTAAAGCCAATTGATTCGTTTATATTAGTGTCAATGTCCGGTCAATCTAAACTTTGATTCGTTTATAACAGTCGATTGCTCAATCAATTGTGTACTACATGACGTTGTCAATGAACAAATTTTAAGGCCAATTGATCGACTGATCGATTATATAAGCCAGAGCTAGGTAAGAAAATAGGGGGATGCTATTTTTCTAGAACAACCTACTTTTTAAACATGCATAGCAAAGAGCTTCGCCGTTAACACTTATACGTGCAGTTTCACCACCCAAAAACCTGTTTTCTGCACTTATGCACAGTTTCAGCAACCAAAAACCAAGTTTCTGCACTTTTACAGGCAGTTTGAGCCACCAAAAATCAGTTTTTTGCACTTTTATACTCATTTTCAGCATCCAAAAACCAGTTTCAGCAACCAAAAATCAGTTTTTTGCACTTTTACACTCATTTTCAGTTTTTTGCACTTTTACACTCATTTTCAGCATCCAAAAACTAGTTTCAGCAACCAAAAATCGGTTTTTGGCACTTTTACACTAATTTTCAGCACCCAAAAATCCGTTTTCCAGCACTTTTACACTCATTTTCAACATCCAAAGGACATTGAACGTGGACACGACATGAGAGTAACAAGATCAACTACTTATGGACAAGGGATACAGACACAACACGATATGGACACGACACAATATTGATCACAATATACGGACACATACAACTTCACAAGTTCAAAATGGTATTAAATTGCCGGTCACAGTGACAAATTAAAGATTGCAGCATTTACATTAACAAATTCAAGATTCTAAAAGAGTCCAACATTACTAATACTATCTTTCAAAGTTACTCCAACAAAAAAAGAAGAAGAGCAGAAGTCTAAGTGTCTAGCATCGCCTTTTGGTTTTCTTGGCTAGAGGTTGTGTATCTCGCCATCCTCCACCTCCACTTCTGCGTCCTCCTCTCTCTCTTTGCCCTCATCATTCTCTCCTTGCTAGGTTAGATTAGCACCACGTATCTGCAAGAAATCAAGGAATCCATGAATATTGGATCAAAATAGCAAATTGCATTTAGTATGGCTAGGAAATGAAGCTAAATAAGTTTCAATACTTCATTTTCCAAACTACCAATCGGTTGTTGAATCGATTGTGTACTACTTCGACATTCTCAGTCACAATTTTTAAAGCCAATTGAGCGACTAATCGATTAACGATGCTTCTCACCCAAAAAGATTAAAAAAAGGTAAAAATATCATTCGAAACACTCCAACAGCTGATCAACCAAACAGCCGTGGTTACTATCCAAATATTCAAATCCAAAAACATTATATGATCAACTCTATGCATTACAAAAGAATAGTTATACTAGTACAATAAACAGATTAATCAAGTGTTAGGTGAATCCGCCCGAAGCCAAATGTAGGAATAAATAATAACAGGCTAGATCCATATACCATATGTAGGAAAGGTAACCAACTTTGGAAAGGCAAGAGAAACAAGTATCAAACGTAGAAATCAGTTCTATTAATCGTTTTTCATGTACCCAATTAACTGATAATTGTTTAGAGTCCTCAACAAACTCTTACATGTTGATGATCACAAATTACTGAGTTAGTGAAATGAATAAAAGTATACGGCGACAATATGGGTGAAGTCTCATATATAAAGGGAAAAAAACAGCTAGGTTACAAAGGTAACAACTTGACCCACAAAAACAGAGAACAAAACATGACCATACACATGCAAATACTAACTCCAGTCTGAACAAAACAACAGCAGCACCAGAATAAAAAAATAAAAAACAGCAACTCAGAGATACAAAACTGCAAATATTTTGCTTGAACACTGAATCGAGCTTGTTGACGACAAGTGCAAAGGAGGAAATCATCACAGCAGCAAAAGTGGGACAAATGGAGTATTTGCTTTCTCACCTAGTTGATTGATAGCTCAATCTAGTTCCCTTGAGCATGGGAGGGGTTTCTTGTTTTCTACTTGTGTTGCATCTATCCAACCTATGTGGGATTTTACCACCAGGGTTGAGATTCACAAAGTGTCTTGGGATGACGATAACAGATCGAAGTCCAAAGCGAAGTCTATTAAGGAATCAGATAATCAGATTCATTCCACTGAAATTCAACGTTTGGTAATACAAATCCACTAACCGAGAGAGAGAGAGAGAGAGATGACTTACCAGACAACTCTAGCAGTGAGAACTGAAATCAAATGCCAAACTGATCCAACTTTCATTAGTTTACTCTAAGTTTGATCGTATAGTCAACCCCATCACTCAATCTACGGGATTCTTTTCCTTTCTGCAGCAAATACATGTGATTATATGCTAAGGCACAGGGTAAAAATGCCATAGTATTTCACAGCATAGGCATAGATCTAAGTAGGTTCACCAAATGATAAGTGAAAAGGTTTCTGGTTACGTGAACAGGGGATGGAAAAGTACATGCCAAAATTACAATGGAGACTTCAAACCTCGAGTGAGCAATACTAAGTCACGGGACAGCAATAGGGTTCTAAATGAACCTATAGATGGGTAAAATGGAAAACAAGAAAGGGAACCAACAATGCAATTAGTATGGTCAGGAAATGAAGCTAAATAAGTTGGTTCAGTACTTTGGTTTCCAAACTAACAATTGATTGTTGAATCGGTTGTGTACTATATGACATTGTCAGTGAACAAATTTAAGGCCAATTGAGCGAAAAATCGATTAAATTGTGTCCTAAAAGTCGCTAGGCAGGCAACAAGGCTATCACTTAGCTAAAAAGCTGATACAAAGAAGAATTAAGCTTCGAATAGTACGAGTATAAGACCATTCTAAAACCATTAAAGCTATGAGGGTCAATCCCAAAACAGACAACACCAAATGAAGGAGTTTTCTAATCCCATTTGAGATATAACTTTTTACAAGATTGATTTCATCAACAAGACCAACAATATTAACGCAATCGATTGTTAAAATAATTTACCAATAACGATATTCAAAAGCCATTAAGTTTACCGATAAAGAAATTCATACGCCATCAAGTTCTTACACTAATGTTCACTTGCATAGCCATGCAATAGACTGCAAATAAAAAATCACCCCATTAAGGCTCACCTCCTGTACTCAACGAAATATTTGAAGCTGCTCCCTGATTTTGGCAGCACCTGTTTGGCCAAAAAAAAAAAAAAGCAATAGTAAGTAATAATTTGTCTATTTTTATTAAAACTAGAAATGTCCAAAGCTATTCCCTCCAAATTAAATTGCCAAAGTATAGAGGCATGTTGCACGATGGGCTCGGCTTACCAACTTCTGCAACTTTGATTGTTAAGATCAATATGTGAGAATGATGGCCGAGGTTTTGTGATTCCATCCAACAAATACAGGTACCCAGTTAATTAGTCCAAAAGAGGCTTCATGCTTTTTCAATAACTACCAAGTTCAACTAAGGTGTTACAATTTTAGCTCTACTACATGGAAGGCTCCGTTCTCCGCACGAATAGTTTATCCGTTGGTTGTCAAGTTGGAGAGAACGATGCATATAGCATTACGGTCTTATAATTTAAATTTATGTGCACCCAAAGTTTGGAAGTTAAAAACATAGTCTGAGACGCCGGGATGTCACCTATATATTGGGAAAGATCTGATCAAAGTTTCCACGCATATCTCCTGATTGGAGGCTTCCAACGACGAATACAGTTGCACGAGGTAAAGTGTTGGAGGGGCATTCAATTGGCACATAATATCTCCAGTCAAATTCTGTTACCATCCCCATTCTTTCTCCAAATTGGCTGTTCCAAGAGCATGAACTAAAAATAAGGAAGAAAGAAACCGTAACACCCCAATTTCATTCACACTTTCTTTTCTTTCTTTTTTTCGGTGCAACGGAAGGTTTCATTCACACTTTCACATTCAGGTTTACTGCAATTACGAAAATAATTCAACAACTATAACCAGAATCAATTGAATTCATCTAGTTCTTTCATTTTTAATTTAGGTCAAAAGGAAAAATATCAAGCAAAAAAGAGTTTTACTGAACCGCAAAGTGCACGATTCTAGTTCCCACTCGACAAGTCAACAGTAGTTCTACAACAGATACAACTAGATGCTGATGTGAAAACGAAGGAAGAAGAGGTGCTAGGGATGTAGACGGCGGAGATAGAGGCCGTGATGGAGATGAGGCCGTGATATATGCTGCCCACAAACACAAGTTAGGGTTTTAATTTGGGGGGAGATAGGAATGAGACTTACCAGATGGCGGTGAGAGAAAGAAGCACACAATCGATTTCCTCGCCCACAAACGCACAACACAGGTTATTCACAGATCACGAAGTGCGATTTCGTGAGAGAGATAGACAGACGGACAGACTAACGAAATATCATTCAGCCTTGCCGGCAGTGGATAGTGATGGACTTCAAGAAAAAGGGGGGGGGGGGGGGGAGAGGAATGAAGGGTGCAGAAAGAATTCGCTGCAGCAGAGGTGGGTGGGGGGAAAATTTTGGGCGTCCAAGAAAAAGGGGGGGGGGGGGGAAAGGCGTCCAAGAAAAAGGTTAAGTTAAGTTAAGTGTTCTCGTATTGCACAATAACTAAATAAAAATCTATACATAATCGCTGAATATATTTTTAGATTGGTCGATCGGAACCGTAATGATTTTAGATCTTGCAAATTCCTCCATTGAGTAAAAAATCGGAGAGCATTGAATATTGGGAACAATGTCATCCCAATTTGTTTAAGTTACCTTAAATAAAGTGCATTATTGTCACGTATCAATTGGGCCCCACTTGTAGTTTTTTTCGCAATCGGGATCATCTATCTTTTACATTACGTGTATTAGATCATTTGTACCAAAAATCAAGTTAATCGGATATCGTTTTCACACTTAATTGATCAAAAAAACTCTTTTTATTCATGAAATTGCGTCTCGATAAAGAACCTTTCTAAACCCGATCGAGCTAATTTTTTGCGACAACACTATAATCACTAAGACAAACAATATCAACGGTTTGGATTATCATGATTGTTTCGCGGTCATGTGGCTGCTATATATTAAACAATAGCGCATGACTTAGTTCATAACCATTTGTATTCAACATATAGATTTCAATGGTCGTTACAAAGTAAAAATTTATAATGGTCGATCTGAACCGTTACGATTTTACATCTCGCCGATTCTATTATTGACACCAATTTTTGAGATCATCGGATATTGATAGTCATGAGATCGGATCACGTTTAATGTATCCCGAGACATAAAAGTCTTATTCTAAACCATAACATACCCACCAGAGTTTTTTTGGGGCGATCAGAACCATCTATCTTTCACATATTATAGAGTACATCATTCGTACCAAAAATTAAGTTCATCGTGTTTCAACTTACGTTTAATCGGTTGATAACTCTCTTGTAAAATTCATGTAAATAACAAATTCATACCCAAATGAAGGAGTTTTCTAATCCCATTCGAGATATAACTTTTTACAATATTGATTTTATCAACAAAAGCTACAATATTAACGCAATCGATCATTAAAATAGTTTAATCTTAGTGAGATCCACACAAATTTGAAACTTTATTATTAGTAAATCAATAACACTGAATTACACACCCCTATGCCAACCATGGTTAACTTAAAAAAAATAAAAAAAATTGATTATAAAGACCCTAGGTGGGTCCACCTACACCACACCTATGGTTATGCCCATCTGGGGCTTAGGTTATGCAAGTTTGGGGTTCTGTAGACAAAGTTATGCCATTTAGCGGTTTTTTTATGCCTATTTGGGGTTTGAGTTATGCCAGATACGGGTTTTTTTATGCATTCTCAATTGTTATGCCTTTTAGGGGTTTTGGTTATGTCTTGTAGGGGTTATTGTTATAACATTTTGGGGTTTCCCAATCCCTTTAGCTGTTTGGGTTATGCCCCTAAGGTCTGTACGTTATGCCATATTCCGGTTATGCCTCATTGGTTATGCCTTTTAGGGGGTTTTTTTCCCCTTGTTATGCCATTTAGGGGTTGAGGTTATGTTCTTTATGGGATTAGGTTATGCCACTCAAATTTTGGTCTCGTCCCTTTGGCATAACAGTAATGCCCTCTAGGGGTTTTCGTTATACCCCTTAGGGGTTTATTTTCCGGATGACTTGTTGACCGGGTCAATTTTGCCTACGTGGCATCATCTCAACCGTTACATTCATATTCATTTTAGCCACAAATTTAAAACGGTACCTAAAATTGTTCCGTCAGTAAGCCAGTACTGTATTCAAAACCTTGCTTCTTGTATTTGCTTATTAAAAGTCAACCACGTGACAAAAAAATTCGCTGATTTTAAAGTTCCCTCCAAACCCCTTCCCATCTCGCACTCTTTTTTTATCAATGGTGCCTTTCGGCAGTTCGCCTTTGCACAGCGATTTCACACGGAGAGAGAAATGAACAATGTGTTGTCGTCCTCTGTCCGACTTCGACTGTTAGAGTTCCTCATCCAATCTGCTCAGGTGAGTGTTCTCCAATTTTCTAATCTACTCAAATTGCGCTACAATTACAAACCCTACCCGTATACACGCACGTATGTGCACACTAATGTTTCTGAATTCGTTCTCAATCATTCCGCTCTAGATTTTGATATTTTGTTTTGCTTAAATGATTTGTTTCGTGGTATAGCAACTTCAAGTTCGTCCAATCGTTAAGTACTCTGCGTTATCACTATTTGCTGATCGGTTCTGCCCTTCTCTCTCCAGGTAGGATCTTTTCATATGCAATTTACGCACTATAAAGCATTGAATTCAGCTTCGCCGTCTTGTTAGATTAGTATGACTTTATTTCTCGACAGACATTGATAAAAAGTTGAGAACAATATCTATGTGTATGGTGGCATATCCTAATTCCATTAAACCTTGCTAGTCTGGATTTCCTTTTGATACTTTTAATCAGATAATTAGCAGTAATGCTTGGTTCGTGTAATTGATATTGACGTTTGTTGCTTGCCGTGTTGCCATGTTGGATATATGAATATCGGAATCTGGCAGTCCTTTCGGGAGGCTTGAAAGTTTGAATTAAGAAATCACTTGAGGTTGTAGCTGTTGAGAGTTTGTCGAACATACATAAAATATTGTCTCCTTAATTACTCCATGAGTCTAAGTGCCTCTACACTCATTTCCAATTACTGTTTGGTTGGTTGATTTAACTTGACAAAGCTTTAGGGAGATTTGTCGAGACCCTATTTCCTTGTTTATGCCAAAAGTACAGCTTATTTAATTGTGATCCTTATGGTATGGATCCGTTGTTTACCTCTGCATGTCTAAGTCGAGAGTTTGCCTGTGCGGGGAAGTGAAGATTTTGTCTGGGTAAATAATACTTATCAGACCCAACGACCTCTCTAATAACTGTGAATTAGTTGTGCGTTGGATGCTTTAACAATTTCCATTTTGGCATGTTATGACCGTACATTGTTTACACGCTACTAGTTTCAAATGCTATAATTTGGAATACTGCTTCAACTTTGTAAATGGCATCTCTTCTATTTTCCTCAACGCCAAATGAAAAATGCCCTACCTGGGCCCCTCATGAGAGATATAGAGAGACAGCCAGTATTCTAAAAATCGGCCTAGTCGGCTCCTAGTCGCTAGTCGGTGCCTGGCGGACTCGATTAGTGGGCGGTCAATTAGTCACCGGGCCGATTAATCGGGAATCAATCGACATTAGTTGCCAACTAGTCGGAAGTCGGGATGAGTCAAAAAGTCGGGATTAGTCGGAAAGTCAGAGACTAGTTGGAGGTAATTTCTTAATTTTTAAAAAAAAATTGAAATATGTGATATTGAAAGGTACATGGGGATAACTGTCATAAGTAACAAAGCAAACATATACAATAAGACATAACCTAAAGATCGTATATCCAAATCGTCCTGGTCTAAAAAACAGAACAGGAAAACCCTAAAGCCTTAATCCATCTCTCTCTTCTGGTTGTTTCTTACTCTGTCTCTCTCCTTGATTGTTGTCTCTCTCTCTATGTGTGTGTGTGTGTGTGCGGTCTGCAGTCCACTTATGTTTCCATGTCTCTATTTTGGATGTTATTTAACGAAGAGGAAGATGAGGATTATGAGTGTGAGTCTGACAACCATGTTTTGTAATTGACTAGTTATTTGGTATTACTTGGTTTCATACTTTGAGTTGGTTTGATCTTTGAACATTGAACTTGGCATTATAAAGAAAAATATATATATATATATATTTTTTTTATAAAGAAAAAAAAAATCCGACTAGCCAATTCACAGTTAATCAGGATTAATCTGGAAAGTTTTACCTTACATTTGTCCACTTGGCATTTCTTAAGAGAAATCTTTAAAAAATTATACCAATTAAAAAAATGAAGGTCCCGTCAAATACTCTTATAAAACAATTTCAGTTCTTTTTAGTTGATTAGTTCTTTTTGAGCTTGCTTTGATTTTTGTTATCTTGAACTTGCCTTGATTTATTCCATTGGTGCCTCTCTAAGGAAAATTCTTTCCATTTTCTTTCTTTGGCTTGGTATTTCTTGTTGGTCTGTGAAGGGAATCGGAGTAGTCTGGCCTGACACTTTTTTCTTTTTGGAACAGTGTCTAGCCTGACACTTGGCACAAGGATAAACAAAAGCGATTTTTATTGGCAGCAGTATTCTTATCTCAACAACTTTAACTGTGTTAGAATTTAGAACCCAACAGTGAGTTTACAAAGGCTCTGGTAGTACCGTATTAAGTGATAGCCTTAATCATGAGTCTGCTATGGAATTGGTTAATCACTTCACCAAAAACTAAGAATGAGCAAATTTTCTTGATTGATTTATTAAAATATCATGATAGATTCTGGGGTGTTTAACATGCATTGCATCATTGCCATGCAACATTATGATGGCATAAATTGAATAGCCTCAGTGGGCAAATGAACTTTATGGCTCAAAATTTGAGTGCCTAATAGAACTATTAAGTCTCTGAATGATTTTTCGTTATGCCTTTTCCTTCCTGCAAACAAGATTGTATCATTTCTTTACTACTACAAATTTTGTGAATTGTGACCATTAACTTGAATTTGCAAATATTCATTTCAGACCGAGCAATGACAAGGAAAACTGGCTTTTACATCCCATGAGAGAGAGCAACCTGCAATTATTTTCCTTAGTTTCTATATGGATCTCAAGCAAAGTAGGTAATCACGTTTTGCTTATCATGGTCTTTCATTGTTAGCTTTGTTTGTATGCTTCTCATGTCATTTGTTTGCAGATACATGATTCCCAGCCCCTATCTGTCAAAAGTTTGAAGTTTTGGGGAGACAAGATGATTAAGGAACAGCATTTTACAACTCGTGATTTCTTGGAGGCAGTAAGCTACTATTTCTACCATTGGTTTTTGCAAAATATAAGCTTCATTTTGTTTCATTCTTGTGGTGATTGACAATGGTATTCTGCAGGAGGTGCTCTTAATGCAGGTAAATCCCATAAAACATCTGTGGTTGCTTGCATTTGTCAGTTTAACTGAGATGTTTTTTATATTTGGCTTTGCTTTTTTGGTCCCCTTCTTCAAGGTATTGGATTTTGAGATTGGTACGGATAATATTGCTTTTAAATTCCTGGAGGAGCTCTTTGTTGAGTTTGAGTGAGTCTGTTTTTAATTTTATCTAATAAAATATGTAGCTTCTTTACTGGGAAATTATCTATTCAGTGTATCCTTTCGTCCTAACTGACCATTAATTCCATCTTTTCTGTCCTAAATGGATGTAGGGGAGTTGCAAGAGTTGGGCAACTTGTGAACTTTGAAGCGGCCATGGATATCATGGATCTTGTCTATGAAAAGGAGGAGATGTCAACTCTTTATTATTCTCCCAGAAATCTTGCTGCGTCAATACTGGCATGTGGTTTTGCATTTCTTAATTCTACTTGACTACTCCAGAAGTGTTTCACTTGCTATGTCTTTATTTGAGAAGCATTCTGGACTTTTTGCAGGTTGCTACATATGTTGTGACAGTTCCTAAACAGAAATGGGAATTCCCTGTTCTTCCTTGGGGTAAATTTTCCTTACTCTAAGGTTGCATATTTAATTTTTCTCTTTCATGTGCATTTTCAGTGTTGATGGTTATACAGAACTGAAACCAAAGACTAGGAAAAGTTACTAACTATCTAACTATCAGCAGCACTGATACAAATTTTTCTGTTCTGTTCTGATGGCAAATGGAGCTGAGTAGGCTTTGTTTCATAAAGGACAAAAAGACTTTGGAAACTAACCATCAATTAACCTGATTCAGAAAAGTTATTTGCGTCTTCGAAATTTGTATAAGAGGTTTCTCAGGATTTTCGGGGAATAAAATAATGGGGTTAGGGAATTAGTTTTCCTTGTCATTTCTAGCTGGTTATGAACCAATTCGAGCTGCCTGGTACAGTCAAATATGTTGCCATGAGTGAAGAGTTTCAGCAAGCTTGACAAGAGTTGAATGATTTGTAGATGACAATCAATCCATATGAATGTGTTACCGGTCCCAGCTCTTATATGTTCCAATATTTAGTAGCGAAGGCTATAGGAAGGTTAGAGCCTTTTGACAGTCTATTCTCCTTGAACTGACTCCGTGTTAATGGATCATTGGGCGTGGGTATACGTCAAAGCGTTTGCCAAGGACCCCATGATATAGTTTTTCATACTAAAAGTTATTTTTTATGCTGAAATGTTGCTTATAAAATAAACTGCACTAGATAATATGTTTTGTGAATGAAAGGTGCATGTACTAAAATCAATTTATTAGGCGTACTTGATGGGCACAAATCCAATTAACTGGTTTCATATCCAACGACACATCCTATAGATTACGTGTGTGTAGTGTGTTTGACACTAGTTCTTCTCTAAGGTCTAAATTACAACAATCCACATAACATAGGTGTTGAGTCAACCTGGTATGCATATTTTGACATTGTTGTTTTCATGTACTACATTGTCGCTAGACGATAGTTGTCATTGAACGACTTTACTTTAGGAAAGATTTTAAGAGGGAAAAGATAATCATCTTCTATGGTGTGAAGGAGCAAGTGAACACTTTTGGCGAATAACATTAGATTTAACTTTTTAGTTTCGTTGGATATGCCTTCATTCTTATCAGCCGAGCCTTTGGGTTTGCAAAACCAAGTCTGGCACTTCTGTTTAGAAGCTTTCCAAAAATAATGTCTAGCAATGATAGATAAGATGGGGCCTGGTCTTCAGATTTTGAGTACTTAGGCAAGCACTTCGAGATCTGGGGAGGCTTGTGTTGGTTATCTTTGAGTAGTGTAGGTTTTATTCTCCATCATAAAATCAAGACGATTTCATACTTGGCACAGGCATTTGAATTCATGATCCTTGTGGCTCTGGCGGAATCATTTGGAGCTTTTGACCGGGATCCCTTTGAAGTATCTAGTAATTGACGGGTTCAATCCATAGGGGTTTTTTTCAGCCCAATTAAAGATTGATAGTGGGTAGCAGGTAGCTGAGCCACATCGAGCCCAATTATGGATACGGATACCCAATTGTAAAGTTTCACCAGCAGAAGTGTTTTCGGGTGTGCTGCTAAATAGAAGCATCAAAATCAAGTGTTGATGGGGGCATTTTAGGCAACTTGGTGGGTCCTAGAAACTTTTGGTTGTTGCCACGTGTACGGATTAGATGGTATCATAGGTTGATATCGATCATTTCCCACGAGCTGTATAAGGTTTGACGGTTGACCAATGAGCACCGTCCATATAAGATCTTCTCATCAGTGGTCCAGATAAGCACGTCTATGTAGGTTCTATTGCACAGTTTTGGACCCCAGCATTTGTTTTTATTCACGGCTGGTACCAAATCAATGGAAAGGAGATTCTCACTGCCAGCGGCTAAACTTACTAAATCCGTGCTAGGCCCTTTATCTTGGAACACACTGATTTGATTCTACAGAACATAGATCTCAATCGCTATGTGAGTAGATTTGGACTTTTCAAAGAGTTTGTTTTCTATTAGACGTATTCTAAGCTGGGTACTTTAGTTGAGACGTAAATATTGAACCTTTGGATAGAGTTTTTGAGGCCGTGGATAAAGTTCAGAGGCCGTCTGGAAAATGTGAAGTGAGAATAGCATTTCTTCTTAATAAGTATAGCAACGGATGGGTGGACTTCTATTTGAGTGATGCTTTTGAAAAGGGCAAACGAGCGCATGGGAAGAACTCAAAAGTTCGTTCATGGGTCTTAACGAATGGAGTCAATGGTTTAAGATTAATTTGTAAACTGATATTGATTGGGGAATAATATCAATGTGTTTTATTGAACGCAGTACTGGTGCATTCATTTTAAATAGAGCGCACACTCCATTTAAGTAAATAAAAATACAAAAATAATTCATGCTTAGATATTTTTCGTGTCATTTTTCCAAGCCTCTGGACTTATAGACATTAACTACTTGAATGAGACATGAAGTAGAAAAGAGTCACTCTCTTTATGCAGATTGGCGTTTTGTGTGATGAAGCATCCATTCTTGAGCAAAATAGAAAATGAAACGCACATAAAAGTACTTGCAACGCACAAAGGAATTGGCTAGTGAATGATGAGAAATGTAGTTTTCCTGCTAAAGCTACTTTTGAACCATATGCATGAAAGTTTGCTTGCAGTCGAGTTCATGGACCATACACCTACCAATAAATCTCTCTCTCTCTCTCTCTCTCTCTCTCTCTCTCTCTCTCTCTCTCTCTCTCTCTCTCTCTCTCTCTCTCTCCCAAAGTTGAGTTGTGGACCACCTACTAAGTTGATTCAGGCAGTGTTCTAAAAATCGGTCAAGTCGGCCGACTAGTCGGCCCCAAATCGCTAGTCGGAGGTCCCCCAAGTTGATCAAAACCCGACTAGTCTACCAATAAATTTGATTCAGGTTCTCTCTCTCTCAAAGTTGAGTTGTGGACCACCTACTGAGAAAACTTGGTTCAGGGTGTCTCTTTCTTAGACAGTGCTTTGATTATCTGCTAGGATGGTCCACGTTTTGGATTTTTCTACACAAAGGGACCTTCACCCTCTTACACCAGCTGGTGGTCACAACTCATTAAGATATTCGTTTGTTTTGGTGAGTTGGAAGTCAAGAATAGTAGACAAATGCCTCAAGCCATACGTGTTAATTATTAACTATGGTTGTTGAACCAAGAGAAAGTGTTTGGTTGGATGGTTCTCTATCTCTCTCTCTCTCACACACAGGCTGTATTGGCTGCATAGTGAATCTCTGCTGAGTCCTGACCATGACCATGATCATCTATGATGTAATAAGGGGTCCCCATTTCGACCCACCATTCCTGCATTCAGTTCCAATTCTCAAAAGAGAAATTATGTTCATGTTTTATAATTCTCCCTATGCCCACTTCTTCATATACTTGGGGTCCTTATTGTTCTCTTATCTCTTATCATTGTCTTCGTGATCAATGCCTTCACCAAACCCCATATAGTCGTTGGAGATTTGACTCCTGTACTTTTATTTGAGGAAATCTCTTATTTGAGATAGCTGAAGCTTCCCATAATGGCCAATTAAACTTGCTACCACAAAAAAAAGAGAGGCCAAAGTGGTCTGTGATTGAGAAGGATTTGTTTTTTTGGCCACAGTGATAGCGTTGGGTTAGTTGTCTCTTGTTAGTAAGTTAGTGCAAGGGCGGAACTAACATGGGGCTGGGGGTGGCCCTGGCCCCCCCGGGTTTCAAAATTTTTGTTAATATAATACTAATTTGAATATTATGAATATTATCAATGTAATTAGGAAAATGCTACACGTTAAGGTCGAAAAATGTATTGAAATGTGTGAAAAGTGTACAGAAATATGTGAAAGTGTATTGAAAAGTGTAAAAGGTGTATTGAAATGTGTGCTTTTTTGTTTGTTTGTGTGCTTATTGTATGCCCATTGGACACACATTAGCAAGACGCATATAATTATTTGATATGATCTTAATAATTTTAGTTTGATTTACTAAAAAAACAAGTTTTTTAGTATTTTGAATTCTCAATGTCTTACATAAGTGAAAAAAAATGTGTTATAGTAGCCTAAAGGATGGAACAAAATGATTCATATACTTTTAATGCATATGCTAG
The DNA here is from genome assembly GCA_016920895.1 of Vaccinium myrtillus. Classification (NCBI taxonomy): domain Eukaryota; kingdom Viridiplantae; phylum Streptophyta; class Magnoliopsida; order Ericales; family Ericaceae; genus Vaccinium; species Vaccinium myrtillus. The sequence continues at coordinate 18,127,932 of CM029279.1, forward strand.
AACAATTTCAATGCATGAATTTGTTATGTTGAAAAGCAAAAGGTATATGATATAATAAATATCGGCCCCCTGGGATTAACACCCTTACTCCGCCACTGAGTTAGTGGGTTAGTTGTTAGTAAGTTAATGTAGCAGAACCATGGGTAATGACTGAATGTTCACGCGGTCTATATTTAACATATGCATATGGGGAGAAAATATAGGAGTCGTACAATTTGGTCTTCCACAAAAGAAGGGTAACATATGCATATGGGGAGAATGAGTCTCCTTATGAGAATGTGGATAGGTGGTCAATTTTTAAGAAAATTGCGTTAACTCCTTAGGATAATGACTGGGATTATAAATTTATTCATGAGCCACCCTAATAAATATGGGCCATTTTTACTTTGAAGGTGAAGGTAACTAGTGTCAAATGTATCGAAAGTCACTGGCCCATGCATTCCCAGATTTTGGGCTCGACTTTTTGTGCAGAGAGTTCACATGCGAGTCTACCCTCGTGTTCTTTTGTCTCCAGGAACAAAAGGTTTTAAATGCACCAAATAAGGGGCTGTCCTTTATTTGCTTAAAATAGGCTCTGTTCCTTGGGATATCTTAATTCTCAATCCTACTAGTCTTGGTGGGTCCCATCTTACTAGATATAAATTTCAGCCCTGATGCTAAACTTCCGTGGTTATGGACCCGATTGGGTGGGGGATTATTTTCAGGGGATAAGTTTTAGAAGGGATATAAGATAAGAGGGGGTATTATTTTTAGAGGGTTGACCCACATTATATGATGTTTATAGAGGGGATAAAAAAATAGATGGTTTGGATGAAGGATTAAACAAAAGGATAACTTTTAACTTGGTTTGGATGCATGAGAAATAAGAGGGGGTGGATGATGTCAAAAACTGTTCAATGACTCTTGCCCTCTCTTTTTTTTTTAAAGTAAAAACATTTTTTTATATAAAAAAAAATTAAAAAATTAAGCCTAAGCCCTCTACATAATCAGTTGGGGGAGGGGGATAAGGAGGGGTGTAGTGGTAAAAAGCCTAGACCTCTACTCCCGGATAATTTTTGGGGAGGGTGTGGGCAGCCCAAAAATTATCAGGGAGAGGCACCTCCATGGGGTAAAGCTTAGAGGGGGTGAAAGGTTATCAGGGAGGAAGAATTGCGTTGCCAAACGGGATTTATGACACGCCTCTATCTTTGTTGTATCGAATATGTTTAGGGTGGGTTTGGCAAAATAAGTTAAGCCAACTTTTGGCTTTTTGGTTCTTAAAAAAGCCGGAACAAGTAAACACTTTTGGCTTAAAAATCCAGATAAAGAAAAGCCTTTTTTTTATGCCAAACTAGTAAACTTTTAGGAACTTTTTAGGCCAAAAAATTGACTGAAATAAGCAAAAAGTTAGAAGTAGCTTTTTTATGCCAAACTAGTTTACTAATTGCTTGTGGCTTTTTTCCTCAAATAAGCAAAAAGCCAAAAGTTGGCTTAACTTATTTTGCCAAACCCACCCTTAGCATATGGTTTTATTTTCCGTTTTTATTTCATCTTATGAGAAGCCAGAAAGAAAAAACTTGTTTGATATGTATATCCATGCTGTTTTCTCGTCTTTGATTTTTGTGTTTTTGGCTAACTCAATCCATTTATTGAGGACCACAATATATGACTTTATCATCAAGAATTGACGATGAATGTTTTCGTACTTCTCGTATTTATTTCCAAAAATACGAATAGAAATCAGTGCGCTTTTATTTGTGATGCGGGTGTGTGACAAAGTAGTAGTAATTGTGGATCTTTTCCCATTGCAGTCAAATTTGTTACATCCTGCGAAGAAGAGGAAATTCTAGAAATTGTCAGGGACATTCTCAAGCACATATTTGAGCCCTCTTCTTGTGTCGAAGAACTGCAGGACTCGTTCGGTACGTTTCCACATCATTAAAGAGTGCCGGCTTTGATGCTTTAGCAATACCACACGTAAAGCTTTTTAATACTCCATGTGTAGATGCTTTGTAATGCAAGCAAAGCTTCTAGTTGATGCCTGTGAGGTCACTTTGTATAATACATTAGTCTCACAGACTGCACGTTGGGTTACTCATATGTGGGCTCTACCACATGCCCATATTGAGTCCGTTAAGAAGTGAAGTAGATTCTACTCTTTTTTGGTGTGGAGCAGTTTGATAAGTTAAATATACTACTAGTACAAATGTTCTCATAAAATTTTCTACGAAATTTTCAATAACGATTGAAATTCCCAAATCGATGCGATGAATAATAATAAGAAGAAGAAACTTCTTTAAACTAAACGATAAAAGAACAAGGCACAAGATTTACGTGGAAAAACCCCGAAAAGGGTAAAAAACCACGGGAAGGAATCATGCACTAAATAAATGTGTGATTACAAGTAGACTTACTCGATGACCGTGTATCCTCACCACGAATCTTAAGCCCTACTCGCCGAATCCACGTACATCACACCCTTGCATGATCGCCACATCTTGAATCCTCAAGCCTTCCAACTATTTTGCCCTTTGAACTTCACGAAAGGACTTTGATAGAGAAAAAGTTGTTGTTGATGAATTAAACCCCTTGAAGATGATCACTAAGCATCCGGCCTTCAGAGATCTTCAAGGTGCATCAAAAAAAAACTCTCACAAGTATATTGTATGTGAATAGCCGCTCAAAAAGATGTATTCTCGTTCAAAAAAGTCTTCAACCCTAATTGATATCATTATATAGGCGCACCTCGGTTGCTCGAGCAAGAACCAAGTTGCTCGAGCAACTAGCGAATAGGAGACTTGCTTGACGAGTTGCTTGAGCAAGTTCTGCAATACTGAATTTCATTAGCGAACAGGTGATTTGCTTGATAGGTTGCTTGAGCAAGTTCTGCAATATTGAACCGACTTTATTTGCTTCCAAAAATACCTGACTTGATAGGTTGCTTGAGCAAGTTCTGCAATATTGAACCGACTTTATTTGCTTCCAAAAATACCTGACTAAATACTACCGCGCTCACAAACATTACATATTGAAGTGATTCCTTTCCACAACCTAAACAGACATTCTATAAATAAAAAATTACAGACTCATAAAAAATACGATACACCCAAATGAATATGTTTTGGGCATGGATTTGCCAAACCAAAGGAAGCTCGGCCTATTGGGCTTACAACGATTTAACGATGTTTAGGGTAAAATATTAGCGGAGGGAATATGGGAAGGGGCCTGCCTCAGCTTTAATTGGCCCCCGCTACAACACGTGGGCAAACCTCCAATGACCCCAATGTTTAAAATGTTTGGCCTTTGTAGAAATGAAACATGGGACCTTATGAAGGAGCACTTATTATTTTCTTATAACCACTTGGCTAAACCCCTTGGAAATGGAACATGTGAACTATAGATTCTTATAACAAGTTAATGAAAAAACAGATAAAGATTGAGTGTATAAAGACATGAGAATATAATTTTTTAGGGGCAAATGTTACTGACCTCCCCTCAGGTTTCTAAAATGAGAGTGTCCTCCCTTGCTTTACATGCTTTGGCTTAAGTTAGTTTTTAAGTCGATATATTGTGAAAGAATGTTATGTCTCGTAAAACGCAATAAGTCAGTTTTGAGGTTAAGCTATGAATTGAAACAAGGCCTTAAAATGACAAATTAAAACTGATTGCAAACTATTTAACAGAATGGGGAATATTAACATTTGTCAGGTAAAATAAGGGAGGTGACTGTCATTTCAGAAACAGGAACCTAGGGGGAGGTTTCTGTTTTTGACAGGAGGTCAGTGAACTTTACCCATTTTTTAGGATAGATTTTGATTGGAATTATTTACCAATGTATGTTTGGTATATAAAGTTAGGTGTCCTTTTCTTGGTACAGGTTTATATGAAATAGGAGTAAACTGTGGGCTTTTATCCTTATAGTGACCGGAAATAACCCAAAGAAAGTGAAGAACCTTACTAGGAAATTTCCACATAGTACTCTTAATATCTTGTACTTAAGTGAATCCAAAGAACTCTAATCGTATGATTTGGCAGATTCCCTGGATGTTTGGGCAAGTACAGTGAGTCTTTAAACTAGTGCATGCATTAAACTGAAAGGGATAGAAACTAGTATGAAATAAGTACCATCTTAATGTCAGAATCAAAGTGTTGGCCATAATCAATGTGA
>CM029279.1:18133078-18289169 GCA_016920895.1 Vaccinium myrtillus
TCACATTGATTATGGCCAACACTTTGATTCTGACATTAAGATGGTACTTATTTCATACTAGTTTCTATCCCTTTCAGTTTAATGCATGCACTAGTTTAAAGACTCACTGTACTTGCCCAAACATCCAGGGAATCTGCCAAATCATACGATTAGAGTTCTTTGGATTCACTTAAGTACAAGATATTAAGAGTACTATGTGGAAATTTCCTAGTAAGGTTCTTCACTTTCTTTGGGTTATTTCCGGTCACTATAAGGATAAAAGCCCACAGTTTACTCATATTTCATATAAACCTGTACCAAGAAAAGGACACCTACTTTATATACCAAACATACATTGGTAAATAATTCCAATCAAAATCTATCCTAAAAAATGGGTAAAGTTCACTGACCTCCTGTCAAAAACAGAAACCTCCCCTTAGGTTCCTGTTTCTGAAATGACAGTCACCTCCCTTATTTTACTTGACAAATGTTAATATTCCCCATTCTGTTAAATAGTTTGCAAACAGTTTTAATTTGTCATTTTAAGGCCTTGTTTCAATTCATAGCTTAACCTCAAAACTGACTTATTGCGTTTTACGAGACATAACATTCTTTCACAATATATCGACTTAAAAACTAACTTAAGCCAAAACACGTAAAGCAAGGGAGGGCACTCTCATTTCAGAAACCTACCTGAGGGGAGGTCAGTAACATTTGCCCCTAAAAAATTATATTCTCATGTCTTTATACACTCAATCTTTATCTGTTTTTTCATTAACTTGTTATAAGAATCTATAGTTCACATGTTCCATTTCCAAGGGGTTTAGCCAAGTGGTTATAAGAAAATAATAAGTGCTCCTTCATAAGGTCACATGTTTCATTTCTACGAAGGCCAAATTTTTTAAACATTGGGGTCATTGGAAACGCCCACGTGTTGTAGCGGGGGCCAATTAAAGCTGAGGCAGGCCCCTTCCCATATTCCCTCCTCCCTCCGCTAATATTTTACCCTAAACATCGTTAAATCGTTATTGATCTCGGAAGAATTTCGTAGAAAATTTTATGAGAACATTTGTACTAGTAAGTATATTTAACTTATCAAACTGCTCCACACCAAAAATGAGTAGAATCTACTTCACTTCTTAACGGACTCAATATGGGCATGTGGTAGAGCCCACATATGAGTAACCCAACGTGCAGTCTGTGAGACTAATGTATTATACAAGTGACCTCACAGGCATCAACTAGAAGCTTTGCTTGCATTACAAAGCATCTACACATGGAGTATTAAAAAGCTTTACGTGTTGTATTGCTAAAGCATCAAAGCCGGTACTCTTTAATGATGTGGAAACGTACCGAACGAGTCCTGCAGTTCTTCGATACAAGAAGAGGGCTCAAATATGTGCTTGAGAATGTCCCTGACAATTTCTAGAATTTCCTCTTCTTTGCAGGATGTAACAAATTTGACTGCAATGGGAAAAGATCCACAATTACTACTACTTGTCACACACCCGCATCACAAATAAAAGCGCACTGATTTCTATTCGTATTTTTGGAAATAAATACGAGAAGTACGAAAACATTCATCGTCAATTCTTGATGATAAAGTCATATATTGTGTTCCTCAATAAATGGATTTGAGTTAGCCAAAGACACAAAAATCAAAGACGAGAAAACAGCATGGATATGCTTATCAAACAAGTTTTTTCTTTCTGGCTTTTCTCATAAGATGAAATAAAAACGGAAAATAAAACCATATGCTAAACATATTCAATACAACAAAGATAGAGGCGTGTCATAAATCCCGTTTGGCAACGCAATTCTTCCTCCCTGATAACCTTTCACCCCCTCTAAGCTTTACCCCATGGATGTGCCTCTCCCTGATAATTTTTGGGCTGCCCTCACCCTCCCCAAAAATTATCCGGGAGTAGAGGGCTAGGCTTTTTACCACTACACCCCTCCTTACCCCCCTCCCCCAACTGATTATGTAGAGGGCTTAGGCTTAATTTTTTTTTTTTTTATATAAAAAAAACGTTTTTACTTTTAAAAAAAAGAGAGGGCAAGAGTGATTGAACAGTTTTTGACATCATCCACCCCCTCTTATTTCTCATGCATCCAAACCAAGTCAAAAGTTATCCCTCTGTTTAATCCTTCATCCAAACCATCTACTTTTTTATCCCCTCTATAAACATCATATCAATGTGGGTCAACCTCTAAAAATAATACCCCCTCTTATCTTATATCCCCTCTAAAACTTATCCCCCCTGAAAATAATCCCCCACCCAATCGGGTCCATAACCACGGAAGTTTAGCATCAGGGCTGAAATTTATATCTAGTAAGATGGGACCCACCAAGACTAGTAGGATTGAGAATTAAGATATCCCAAGGAACAGAGCCTATTTTAAGCAAATAAAGGACAGCCCCTTATTTGGTGCATTTAAAACCTTTTGTTCCTGGAGACAAAAGAACACGAGGGTAGACTCGCATGTGAACTCTCTGCACAAAAAGTCGAGCCCAAAATCTGGGAATGCATGGGCCAGTGACTTTCGATGCATTTGACACTAGTTACCTTCACCTTCAAAGTAAATATGGCCCATATTTATTAGGGTGGCTCATGAATAAATTTATAATCCCAGTCATTATCCTAAGGAGTTAACGCAATTTTCTTAAAAATTGACCACCTATCCACATTCTCATAATGAGACTCATTCTCCCCATATGCATATATTACCCTTCTTTTGTGGAAGACCAAATTGTACGACTCCTATATTTTCTCCCCATATGCATATGTTAAATATAGACCGCGTGAACATTTAGTCATTACCCATGGGTCTGCTACATTAACTTACTAGCAACTAACCCACTAACTCAGTGGCGGAGTAAGGGTGTTAATCCCAGGGGGCCGATATTTATTATATCATATGCCTTTTGCTTTTCAACATAACACATTCGTGCATTGAAATTGTTCTAGCATATGCATTAAAAGTATATAAATCATTTTGTTCCATCCTTTAGGCCTACTATAACACATTATTTTTAACTTATGTAAGACATTGAGAATTCAAAATACTAAAAAACTCGTTTTTTTAGTAAATCAAACTAAAATTATTAAGATCATATCAAATAATTATATGCGTATTGCTAATGTGCGCCCAATGGGCATACAATAAGCACACAAACAAACAAAAAAAGCATACATTTCAATACACCTTTTACACTTGTCAATACACTTTCACATATTCCTGTACACTTTTCACACATTTCAATACACTTTTTTGACCTTAACGTGTAACATTTTCCTAATTACATTGATAATATTCATAATATTCAAATTAGTATTATATTAACAAAAATTTTGAAACCCGGGGGGTGGCGGCAGGGCCACCCCAGCCCCATGTTAGTTCCGCACAACTAACCTAAGGCTATCACTGTGGCCAAAAAAACAAATCCTTCTCAATCACAGACCACTTTGGCCTCTCTTTTTTGTGGTAGCAAGTTTAATTGGCCATTATGGGAAGCTTCAGCTATCTCAAATAAGAGATTTCCTCAAATAAAAGTACAGGAATCAAATCTCCAACGACTATATGGGGTTTGGTGAAGGCATTGATCACGAAGACAATGATAAGAGATAAGAGAACAATAAGGACCCCAAGTATATGAAGAAGTGGGCATAGGGAGAATTATAAAACATGAACATAATTTCTCTTTTGAGAATTGGAACTGAATGCAGGAATGGTGGGTCGAAATGGGGACCCCCTGATTACATCATAGATGATCATGGTCATGGTCAGGACTCAGCAGAGATTCACTATGCAGCCAATACAGCCTGTGTGTGAGAGAGTGAGAGAGAACCATCCAACCAAACACTTTCTCTTGGTTCAACAACCATAGTTAATAATTAACACGTATGGCTTGAGGCATTTGTCTACTATTCTTGACTTCCAACTCACCAAAACAAACGAATATCTTAATGAGTTGTGACCACCAGCTGGTGTAAGAGGGTGAAGGTCCCTTTGTGTAGAAAAATCCAAAACGTGGACCATCCTAGCAGATAATCAAAGCACTGTCTAAGAAAGAGACACCCTGAACCAAGTTTTCTCAGTAGGTGGTCCACAACTCAACTTTGAGAGAGAGAGAACCTGAATCAAATTTATTGGTAGACTAGTCGGGTTTTGATCAACTTGGGGGACCTCCGACTAGCGATTTGGGTCCGACTAGTCGGCCGACTTGACCGATTTTTAGAACACTGCCTGAATCAACTCAGTAGGTGGTCCACAACTCAACTTTGAGAGAGAGAGAGAGAGAGAGAGAGAGAGAGAGAGAGAGAGAGAGAGAGAGAGAGAGAGAGAGAGAGAGAGAGAGAGAGAGATTTATTGGTAGGTGTATGGTCCATGAACTCGACTGCAAGCAAACTTTCATGCATATGGTTCAAAAGTAACTTTAGCAGGAAAACTACATTTCTCATCATTCACTAGCCAATTCCTTTCTGCGTTGCAAGCACTTTTATGTGTGTTTCATTTTTTATTTTGCTCAAGAATGGATGCTTCATCACACAAAAAGCCAATCTGCATAAAGAGAGTGACTCTTTTCTACTTCATGTCTCATTCAAGTAGTTAATGTCTATAAGTCCACAGGCTTGGAAAAATGACACGAAAAATATCTAAGAATGAATTATTTTTGTATTTTTATTTACTTAAATGGAGTGTGCGCTCTATTTAAAATGAACGCACCAGTCCTGCGTTCAATAAAACACATTGATATTATTCCCCAACCAATATCAGTTTACAAATTAATCTTAAACCATTGACTCCATTCGTTAAGACCCATGAACGAACTTTTGAGTTCTTCCCATGCGCTCGTTTGCCCTTTTCAAAAGCATCACTCAAATAGAAGTCCACCCCATCCGTTGCTATGCTTATTAAGAAGAAATGCTATTCTCACTTCACATTTTCCAGACGGCCTCTGAACTTTATCCACGGCCTCAAAACTCTATCCAAAGGTTCAATATTTACGTCTCAACTAAAGTACCCAGCTTAGAATACGTCTTATGGAAAACAAACTCTTTGAAAAGTCCAAATCTACTCACATAGCGATTGAGATCTATATTCTGTAGAATCAAATCAGTGTGTTCCAAGATAAAGGGCCTAGCACGGGTTTAGTAAGTTTAGCCGCTGGCAGTGAGAATCTCCTTTCCATTGATTTGGTACCAGCCATGAATAAAAACAAATGCTGGGGTCCAAAACTGTGCAATAGAACCTACATAGACGTGCTTATCTGGACCACTGTTGAGAAGATCTTATATGGACGGTGGTGATTGGTCAACCGTCAAACCTTATACAGCTCGTGGGAAATGATCGATATCAACCTATGATACCATCTAATCCGTACACGTGGCAACAACCAAAAGTTTCTAGGACCCACCAAGTTGACTAAAATGCTCCCATCAACATTTGATTTTGATGCTTCTATTTAGCAGCACACCCGAAAACACTTCTGCTGGTGAAACTTTACAATTGGGTATCCGTATCCATAATGGGCTCGATGTGGCTCAGCTACCTGCTACCCACTATCAATCTTTAATTGGGCTGAAAAAAACCCCTATGGATTGAACCCGTCAATTACTAGATACTTCAAAGGGATCCCGGTCAAAAGCTCCAAATGATTCCGCCAGAGCCACAAGGATCATGAATTCAAATGCCTGTGCCAAGTATGAAATCGTCTTGATTTTATGATGGAGAATTAAAACCTACACTACTCAAAGATAAAAATTAACCAACACAAGCCTCCCCAGATCTCGAAGTGCTTGCCTAAGTACTCAAAATCTGAAGACCAGGCCCCATCTTATCTATCATTGCTAGACATTATTTTTGGAAAGCTTCTAAACAGAAGTGCCAGACTTGGTTTTGCAAACCCAAAGGCTCGGCTGATAAGAATGAAGGCATATCCAACGAAACTAAAAAGTTAAATCTAATGTAATTCGCCAAAAGAGTTCACTTGCTCCTTCACACCATTGAAGATAATTATCTTTTCCCTCTTAAAATCTTTCCTAAAGTAAAGTTGTTCAATAACAACTATAGTCTAGCGACAATGTAGTACATGAAAACAACGATGTCAAAATATGCATACCAGGTTGACTCAACACCTATGTTATGTGGATTGTTGTAATTTAGACCTTAGAGAAGGACTAGTGTCAAACACACTACACACACGTAATCTATAGGATGTGTCGTTGGATATGAACCCAGTTAATTGGATTTGTGCCCATCAAGTATGCCTAATAAATTGATTTTAGTACATGCACCTTTCATTCACAAAACATATTATCTAGTGCAGTTTATTTTATAAGCAACATTTCAGCATAAAAAATAACTTTTAGTATGAAAAACTATATCATGGGGACCTTGGCAAACGATTTGACGTATAACCACGCCCAATGATCCATTAACACTGAGTCAGTTCAAGGAGAATAGACTGTCAAAAGGCTCTAACCTTCCTATAGCCTTCGCTACTAAATATTGGAACATCTAAGAGCTGGGACCGGTAACACATTCATATGGATTGATTGTCATCTACAAATCATTCAACTCTTGTCAAGCTTGCTCAAACTCTTCACTCATGGAAACATATTTGACTGTACCAGGCAGCTCGAATCGGTTCATAACCAGCTAGAAATGACAAGGAAAACTAATTCCCTAACCCCATTATTTTATTCCCCGAAAATCCTGAGAAACCTCTTATACAAATTTCGAAGACGCAAATAACTTTTCTGAATCAGGTTAATTGATGGTTAGTTTCCAAAGTTTTTTTGTCCTTTATGAAACAAAGCCTACTCAGCTCCATTTGCCATCAGAACAGAACAGAACAGAAAAATTTGTATCAGTGCTGCTGATAGTTAGATAGTTAATAACTTTTCCTAGTCTTTGGTTTCAGTTCTGTATAACCATCAACACTGAAAATGCACATAAAAGAGAAAAATTAAATATGCAAACTTAGAGTAAGGAAAATTTACCCCAAGGAAGAACAGGGAATTCCCATTTCTGTTTAGGAACTGTCACAACATATGTAGCAACCTGCAAAAAGTCCAGAATGCTTCTCAAATAAAGACATAGCAAGTGAAACACTTCTGGAGTAGTCAAGTAGAATTAAGAAATGCAAAACCACATGCCAGTATTGACGCAGCAAGATTTCTGGGAGAATAAAAAAGAGTTGACATCTCCTCCTTTTCATAGACAAGATCCATGATATCCATGGCCGCTTCAAAGTTCACAAGTTGCCCAACTCTTGCGACTCCCCTACATCCATTTAGGACAGAAAAGATGGAATTAATGGTCAGTTAGGACGAAAGGATACACTGAATAGATGATTTCCCAGTAAAGAAGCTACATATTTTATTAGATAAAATTAAAAACAGACTCACTCAAACTCAACAAAGAGCTCCTCCAGGAATTTAAAAGCAATATTATCCGTACCAATCTCAAAATCCAATACCTTGAAGAAGGGGGCCAAAAAAGCAAAGCCAAATATAAAAAACATCTCAGTTAAACTGACAAATGCAAGCAACCACAGATGTTTTATGGGATTTACCTGCATTAAGAGCACCTCCTGCAGAATACCATTGTCAATCACCACAAGAATGAAACAAAATGAAGCTTATATTTTGCAAAAACCAATGGTAGAAATAGTAGCTTACTGCCTCCAAGAAATCACGAGTTGTAAAATGCTGTTCCTTAATCATCTCGTCTCCCCAAAACTTCAAACTTTTGACAGATAGGGGCTGGGAATCATGTATCTGCAAACAAATGACGTGAGAAGCATACAAACAAAGCTAACAATGAAAGACCATGATAAGCAAAACGTGATTACCTACTTTGCTTGAGATCCATATAGAAACTAAGGAAAATAATTGCAGGTTGCTCTCTCTCATGGGATGTAAAAGCCAGTTTTCCTTGTCATTGCTCGGTCTGAAATGAATATTTGCAAATTCAAGTTAATGGTCACAATTCACAAAATTTGTAGTAGTAAAGAAATGATACAATCTTGTTTGCAGGAAGAAAAAGGCATAACGAAAAATCATTCAGAGACTTAATAGTTCTATTAGGCACTCAAATTTTGAGCCATAAAGTTCATTTGCCCACTGAGGCTATTCAATTTATGCCATCATAATGTTGCATGGCAATGATGCAATGCATGTCAAACACCCCAGAATCTATCATGATATTTTAATAAATCAATCAAGAAAATTTGCTCATTCTTAGTTTTTGGTGAAGTGATTAACCAATTCCATAGCAGACTCATGATTAAGGCTATCACTTAATACGGTACTACCGGAGCCTTTGTAAACTCACTGTTGGGTTCTAAATTCTAACATAGTTAAAGTTGTTGAGATAAGAATACTGCTGCCAATAAAAATCGCTTTTGTTTATCCTTGTGCCAAGTGTTAGGCTAGACACTGTTCCAAAAAGAAAAAGTGTCAGGCCAGACTACTCGGATTCCCTTCACAGACCAACAAGAAATACCGAGCCAAAGAAAGAAAATGGAAAGAATTTTCCTTAGAGAGGCACCAATGGAATAAACCAAGGCAAGTTCAAGATAACAAAAATCAAAGCAAGCTCAAAAAGAACTAATCAACTAAAAGGAACTGAAATTGTTTTATAAGAGTATTTGACGGGATCTTCATTTTTTTAATTGGTATAATTTTTTAAAGGCTTCTCTTAAGAAATGCCAAGTGGACAAATGTAAGGTAAAACTTTCCAGATTAATCCTGATTAACTGTGAATTGGCTAGTCGGATTTTTTTTCTTTCTTTATAAAATATATATATACAAAAAACTTCCAATCCAACGGTTCGGATTTTCAAAAAACTGTTTTTATAGCGTTTTTGTGAAAAACTGCCCCGATCAAGCCCTTCCTTTTTTGCCAAATCTTCGCGTTGGACCTTAAAAACACGTTTTAAACACATCTAACGGTTCGGATTTTCAAAAAAATATTGGGAAGGTGGAGGTCCGGACGTTAGGTCCGTAAAAAGGGGTTTGGATGTGAAGGGGTTCCTATATATATATATATATCTTTATAATGCCAAGTTCAATGTTCAAAGATCAAACCAACTCAAAGTATGAAACCAAGTAATACCAAATAACTAGTCAATTACAAAACATGGTTGTCAGACTCACACTCATAATCCTCATCTTCCTCTTCGTTAAATAACATCCAAAGTAGAGACAAGGAAACATAAGTGGACTGCAGACCGCACACACACACACACACACACATAGAGAGAGAGAGAGAGACAACAATCAAGGAGAGAGACAGAGTAAGAGACGACCAGAAGAGAGAGATGGATTAAGGCTTTAGGGTTTTCCTGTTCTGTTTTTTAGACCAGGACGATTTGGATATACGATCTTTAGGTTATGTCTTATTGTATATGTTTGCTTTGTTACTTATGACAGTTATCCCCATGTACATTTCAATATCACATATTTCAATTTTTTATTAAAAATTAAGAAATTACCTCCAACTAGTCTCTGACTTTCCGACTAATCCCGACTTTTTGACTCATCCCGACTTCCGACTAGTTGGCAACTAATGTCGATTGATTCCCGATTAATCGGCCAGGTGACTAATTGACCGCCCACTAATCGAGTCCGCCAGGCACCGACTAGGCCGATTTTTAGAATACTGACCGTCTCTCTATATCTCTCATGAGGGGCCCAGGTAGGGCATTTTTCATTTAGCGTTGAGGAAAATAGAAGAGATGCCATTTACAAAGTTGAAGCAGTATTCCAAATTATAGCATTTGAAACTAGTAGCGTGTAAACAATGTATGGTCATAACATGCCAAAATGGAAATTGTTAAAGCATCCAACGCACAACTAATTCACAGTTATTAGAGAGGTCGTTGGGTCTGATAAGTATTATTTACCCAGACAAAATCTTCACTTCCCCCGCACAGGCAAACTCTCGACTTAGACATGCAGAGGTAAACAACGGATCCATACCATAAGGATCACAATTAAATAAGCTGTACTTTTGGCATAAACAAGGAAATAGGGTCTCGACAAATCTCCCTAAAGCTTTGTCAAGTTAAATCAACCAACCAAACAGTAATTGGAAATGAGTGTAGAGGCACTTAGACTCATGGAGTAATTAAGGAGACAATATTTTATGTATGTTCGACAAACTCTCAACAGCTACAACCTCAAGTGATTTCTTAATTCAAACTTTCAAGCCTCCCGAAAGGACTGCCAGATTCCGATATTCATATATCCAACATGGCAACACGGCAAGCAACAAACGTCAATATCAATTACACGAACCAAGCATTACTGCTAATTATCTGATTAAAAGTATCAAAAGGAAATCCATACTAGCAAGGTTTAATGGAATTAGGATATGCCACCATACACATAGATATTGTTCTCAACTTTTTATCAATGTCTGTCGAGAAATAAAGTCATACTAATCTAACAAGACGGTGAAGCTGAATTCAATGCTTTATAGTGCGTAAATTGCATATGAAAAGATCCTACCTGGAGAGAGAAGGGCAGAACCGATCAGCAAATAGTGATAACGCAGAGTACTTAACGATTGGACGAACTTGAAGTTGCTATACCACGAAACAAATCATTTAAGCAAAACAAAATATCAAAATCTAGAGCGGAATGATTGAGAACGAATTCAGAAACATTAGTGTGCACATACGTGCGTGTATACGGGTAGGGTTTGTAATTGTAGCGCAATTTGAGTAGATTAGAAAATTGGAGAACACTCACCTGAGCAGATTGGATGAGGAACTCTAACAGTCGAAGTCGGACAGAGGACGACAACACATTGTTCATTTCTCTCTCCGTGTGAAATCGCTGTGCAAAGGCGAACTGCCGAAAGGCACCATTGATAAAAAAAGAGTGCGAGATGGGAAGGGGTTTGGAGGGAACTTTAAAATCAGCGAAGCGAAAGGTCGGGTAAATTTTTTGTCACGTGGTTGACTTTTAATAAACAAATACAGGAAGCAAGGTTTTGAATACAGTACTGGCTTATTGACGGAACAATTTTAGGTACCGTTTTAAATTTGTGGCTAAAATGAATATGAATGTATATGTGTGTGTGTATATATATATGATCAACTTCTAATGAGGAATCCCTCATTTTAAATAAAGTTATATATAATGTTTTTAACAAGAACTGATCAGATGAAGCACTTCCGGATATGTTTTTTGGACGAATCTTCTTAGTGGACCTTAAAAACACATTTTAAACACATCTAACGGTTCGGATCGTCAAAATTTAGTTCGAAAAATGAAAAAATTGCTTGGTCCTCACTTTATTTAAAATAAGGGATCCCTCATTAGAAGTTGATCCTATGTATATATACGTATCTATTATATACAAGTCATCTTATTAACAATCCACTCGATTGTCAAAAAAACACACTTCAATACATTTTTAATGCATTTTCACACATTTTTATACACTTTTCATGCCATCATATGTGTTAACATCTTGAACATTGTCTATCTATATATGGATTGTGTTAACCTTATTTTGCAGGAAACTAAAAGAGCTCTCTCTCTCTCTCTCTCTCTCTCTCTCTCTCTCTCTCTCTCTTTTCTCTTTTTAATTTTTTTTTTACCTATACAGTCCTAGGCATCTCATAATCGTTGGGGAAGGCCTTCTCAATTCATAACACTTTGAGGATTATCATATGTTGGTGTAATTATCGTATAACCAATGGAAGTGAATAAATGATTGCTTCATTGCATGTTACATTGTCGTTGTCCTTAAGACGATATTCGCCCCCACCAATTCGAGTGAATTTGGTGTGCACCGGATGTTGGATTTTGCGACTACAATTGACATTTGAAGAGGCACAGAAGTTTCTGGTGTGCAAGTCTCAATTTTTTGGACTGCGGGGAAGTTGTAGTAATTTCCGTCCAGATGGGAGTCAAGTTCGTCCGGGCAGTCGGGGCTGACTTAAGTACGGATTTTGGGCGGCTGCACGTTTTTGTAGGTTTTAACCTAATATTTTGTGTACTCTTATAAATACCAGCCTTTTGAGGACGGTTAGGGTTTAGACTTTTTGAGTGAATCCCTTTAAGAGAGCCCCAATGGGGTTCCCCGTAGAATGTTAGGGTTTCTCGGTTGTTCCATTAATGGTCTTTTCATTAGGATTAGGATATTAGAGTGAGCTTTGTCTCTTTTGTGTTCTTGAGACAGATCTGTAGGTCGCTCCTCAGAGATTTGTTCCCTACATATTGTGTGAGTGCTTCAAGTGAGAGTTACATGTATAGCCGACTCTGTGTATTTCTCTCCATTACAGTGAATCTTCTTGCTCTTTTCCCATGGACGTACCTTTAGAGCTTCGTGCTTGAGGGGAAACCACGTAAATCCCTGTGTCTTGTTTTTCTTGTTGGTGTGTTTATATTCTCATACTTCGGGTTTTAGCACAACAAATTGTTATCAGAGCTCCGGGTTTTTAATCCGAGGCTTTCGATTTCCGCTACATATGATTGCGTGTTTGGTTATCGTCTTGATGGCGACTCGTTTCGAAGTTGAGAAGTTTGTGCAACAAGGATTACACAAGGCTGTCCCTTCGGGGACATCCGACAAAATTGGAACGATACAGAGAAGATTAGCATGGCCCCTGGGCAAGGATGACACGCACAAATCGAGAAATGGTACAAAAAAGGATTACACAAGGCTTTGTTGAAAAAATCCAAGAAGCCTGCTGTGTGCAGGATAATGTGTTTGAGGATCTCGATACGAAGGCGATTAGTTTGATTCAGGATTTAGCAGATGGTGCAAAAGTGGGTTTGGGAGGATTTTGGATTTGAGGCAGCGCCTTTATGCGATTTGTATGAATGAGGTATGCCCGAGAAAGACTATTTTGATGAGTTGAATAGAATTAATTTAGTTATACTCCTTTTGGATACGTTGTGAAGTGATTCATGTAGGGTACCGCGTGGAGATTCAGGTCTATTATTAATTCGGTTCAATTATTGGGAGTATACGAGAAGGCATATGAGGCTCCGTGGTGGGGTTGGGAGTCTCTGCGGTGAAGTCGGTTAACTCTGGGTGGAGTTTGAGCACGTTTTCTTTGGCATTAGTAATGGGTGCATGTGGTCGACGTCGACATCGACATTCGGTTGATGATTAGTGCTCGTTGGATGGATTAACTCCATGGTGGAGTTCGGTGTTTAGCTTTGGGTGGAGATGAGCAGATTTTCGTTGGCATCAGTCATGGGTGTTAGGGGTGAAAAAAAAACCGACGGGACCCGAACCGACTGAAAAACCGAAAATTCGGTTCGGTTTTCGGTCGGGCCAGCCTGGAAAAAAACCGAAAAAACCGAACCGAAAAAACCGAAATGCATCTCGGTTCGGTTTCGGTTTTCCGGAATTTTTGTTAGACCGAACCGAAGACCCGAACCGAACCGAACCGAAATACCCTAAAATCATCCCGATTTGGACCGAATTACCCCGAAACCACCCCTATTTGGACCGAAAACCACCCCTATCTCGGTTTCCTAAATTGACCCCGCAAAAAATAACAAATCACAGCCGTCCATCTCAATTTTAACGCCGGACCGAAAAAACCGAAAAAACCGAACCACCCCGAACCGATCGGTCCATTGTTTTTTTCGGTCGGGATCGGTTCCCGGAAAAATCACCCCGAACCGATCGGTTCGGTCCGGAACACCCCGAAAACCGAACCGAACCGACCGATTTTCACCCCTAATGGGTGTATTGGGTGGGAGGTACTCGTTTGAAGATGAAAAGCTCAATTTTTAACTCTGTGGTGGAGTTTTGGTGTTTAGCTCCGAGTGGAGCTTGAGAGGATCTTCGTTGGCATCAATGATGGATGCATTAGTTAAGAGGTGCCTATTTGAAGATGAAGGATTCGATTTGGTGATCATCCCGGTGGGGGGCGTGAGGGGGGAAGAGCGATTGGTGAGAGGATTGCCTATGTCGTTGACTTGGAAGAGAATTCAAGTCAAGGTGGAGATTGTTGGATTTTGTGACTTGAATTGACGTTTGAAGAGGCACAGAAGTTCGTGGCATGCAGGTCTTAATTTTTTGGACCATGGGGAAGTTGCAGTAATTTTTGTCTAGATGGGAATCAAGTCCGTCCGGACGGTCGGGACTGACTTACATATCGATTTCGGGCGGCTACGCATTTCTGTAGGTTTTAAACTAATGTTATGTGTACTCTTATAAATAGCAGCTTTGAGGGCTGTTAGGGTTTGGGCTTATTGAGTGAATCCTTTTGAGGGAGCTCCCATGAGGTTTCCTTTAGAGTATTAGGGTTTCTTGATTATTCCATTATGGTCTCTTCATTGTGATTAGGATATTATGGTGAGTTTTGTCTCTTCCATGTTTTTGAGACATTTGATGCTCTGTAAGTCACTCCTCAGAGATTTGTTTCCTTAGACATCATGTGAGTGCTTCAAGTGAGAGTTACAGGTATAGCCAACTTTGTGTATTTCTCTCTATTATAGTGAATCCTCTTGCTCTTTCCCCGTAGATGTACCTTTAGAGCTTTGTGTTTGAGGGGGAACCACGTAAATCCTTGTGTTTAATTTTCTTGTTGGTGTGTTTATATTCTCATACTTCTGGTTTCGACACAACACCGGGTTGATAGCGATTTTGACTCCAAGATACAATGAAGCCCAGTCCTGATTGACTATTTGTTCAACTGCGTCATGCACAGATGAAGAAGAACTAGAATCCCTTCAAATTTTGCAAGCCCGCCAAAAACATATTTAAGAGATAATTTTAGGGAGAAAGAACAATCAGAATCGTATTGATTATGTCTATTCAATTGGTAGAACCCCTTGCCTTTATATAGGCATGGATCGTGACCGTTGGCCAAAGATTATAACTCTGATCAAACCCAATAGTCACTTCTACTCTTAATAGCCATGACTATTCAATTGACCCTAATAGTCATACATTTTAGTTTGGTCATGTCTATTACTTTAACCTACACACTATTTGCACTTAAATCCAATAGTAATGTCTATTCATTTAATCCTGAATAGACACACCTTTTGGATTATAATTGTTCACCAATAGAAGCAAACAACACTATTTACACCTTTTAATTCCAAATGGTGCAATGCCACCATAACACACAGGAAACTACTAGTAAAAAAATGCACGAAAGTGAATGTAGTAACAACTGTTCATAAACTCAAGAACAAAAACAACAGATCACATAATTAAATAGACCTTATGCAGTCTATAAGAGGAATATTGTCAGACTTGATAACTACACGCACAAAGTGAAAGGTTGCACCAGATTCCTTCCTATCGGTAATTAGAGTCACAAACAGTTGCAATGGCTACAAAGCAGGGGTTAAATTGATAATGAACATACTTGGGAGTAAAAAAGTCTCATGCAAATAGCACACCCCAAAGTAACCAACAGTCAAGCAATTGCAGTTATTGACACTATCCTATTTTCAAGTCATAATTATGCACCATAACACATTGAAAATAATTTAAAAATCACGATGGTCAGCCCCAACCGTTTACTTCAAACGGTTTCATACCTGTATCAAATAGATATTAAAAACTCAAAATGTAATACTCATATAATATGCATATCAATAGTAAAATTGAGTTCATGTTTTAAACACCATGAGTATATCAAAAAAGAGTGTTTGAGCGTACCTTACTCCACGTGAAAAGATAATATGAGAGGAGGCAACTTACTGAAAATCACATCTCCGTAATTTGATTAGATAACCATTTTTCTTTAAAAGATCTCCAATACCATCTAACTTTTCCATGATTGTGCATTCCCAATTTTCCAGGATACCAATTTGTAATGCATTTGTTTGTAGCAGTACCGCTTCTTTTGCACTTGGAGTAGTACACAACACCATTCTTACCATTCCATTGACTTTGATGACGCATCAGATCCCAATGCTCCTTATTTAATTTGCTTTGCCCCATCTGTAATGCATGTTTATCAAAATGCGAGTCCAAGACCTGCCGAACTTACACCAAAATTTGGTTTCACTTATGTCATAATAAAAACCACTGTTCTCCATTCCTTCATACATAAATTTCTCTCTGGCTTAAAATAATTTCTCCTAACGAAATACTTCCATTTGTTCATGTAATATCGTCTCAAGATTATTGGTGTAAATATCGTATAACCGATGGAAGTGAATAAATGTAGAGTGAACAAATGGTTGTTTCAAGGCGCATTACATTGTCGTTGTCCTTAAGAGGATATTCGCCCCCATCAATTCGAGTGACTTTGGTGTGCACCGAGCTGATAGCGAATTCGACTCTAAGATACAATGAAGCCCAGTTCCGATTGACTTTTTATTCAATTGCGTCATGCACAGACAAAGAAGAACCAGAATGCCTTCGGATTTTGCGAGCCCACCAAAAACATGCTTAGGAGATAATTTTAGGGAGAAAGAACATTCAGAATCATACTGATTATGTATATTCAATTGGTAGAACCCCTTGCCTTTATATAGAAATGGATCGTAACCGTAGACCAAATATTACAACTCTCTGATTAAACCCAATAGTCATGTTTATTCATAATAGTCGTAACTATTCAATTGACCCTAATAGTCACACATTTTAGTTTGCTCATGTCTATTCATTTAACCTACACACTTAAATCCAATAATAACCTCTATTCATTTAATCCTGAATAGACACACCTTTTGGATTATAACCGTTCACCAATAGTAACATGTAAGTTGTTGGTGTAAATATCATATAACCGATGAAAGTGAATAAATCTGGAGTAAATAAATGGTTGCTTCAAGGTGCGTTACATTGTCATTGTCCTTAAGACAATATTTGCCTCCACCAATTCAAGTAAATTTGGTGTGCACCGAGTTGATAGCTAATTCGATTCCAAGATACAATGAAGCCCAGTTCAATTGACTACTTGTTCAACTGCGTCATCCATAGACGAAGAAGAACTAGAATGCCTTCGGATTTTGCGAGCTCGCCAATTAACATATTTAGGAGATA
This sequence comes from Vaccinium myrtillus, assembly GCA_016920895.1. Classification (NCBI taxonomy): domain Eukaryota; kingdom Viridiplantae; phylum Streptophyta; class Magnoliopsida; order Ericales; family Ericaceae; genus Vaccinium; species Vaccinium myrtillus. Next base: position 18,150,056 of record CM029279.1, read on the forward strand.
ATTTTAGGGAGAGAGAACAATCAGAATTGTACTGCTTTTGTCTATTTAATTGGTAGAACCCTTTGCTTTTATATAGGCATGGATCATGACCATTGACCAAAGATTACAACTCTTCGATCAAAATCAATAGTCATGTCTATTCATAATAGCCATCACTATTCAATTGACCTTAATAGTCACACCTTTTAGTTTGGTCATGTCTATTCATTTAACCTACACACACTTTGCACTTAAATACAATAATAATATCTATTCATTTAATCCTGAATAGACACACCTTTTAAATTATAACCGTTCACTAATAGTAACATTTAATATTCATTAATATTTTGAAAATGTTCTAACATCTGTCACCTTCAATAGTCGTTGCGTGTTTGGTCTTAGTTTGTTGGGTTAGATTTAAGACCTTAGTTAAATTGACTTTTTTTTTTATTATTATTATTCTTGCTTGTAACGATACTGTAGAGACTCGGAATTTCCATGAAATTCTTTATACCTTTTTACTTATTTCAAGTAATGTAAGTGAGTTGATTAATATTTTAAAATGTGTTTCGTTCTAAGTATTATATGAGTGTGTATATCTCGGTATGCCGGGGGTCTATTAAATGGTACAAATACGTATTACAATGTTGTGTGGGTGTTTGGGGATGTTAAAAATGTGTTAGTAATGATCGGGGTTCGAATTGGTGAAGGTGGTAGAAATTTAGAAATTTTTGGTCTTGATACCGGTATGGGTTTTTATTGATACCGGTATCCAGCTTCAATTTGAGCCATCAGAAATTCTAGATACCGGTATGGGTTTTTCTTGATACCGGTATCCAGCTTCATTTTGAGATATCAGAAACTCTAGATACCGGTATGGCTTATTCTTGATACCGGTATGGCTTATTCTTGATACCGGTATCCAGCTGCACTTTCTGCGAATTTTGAGCCCGACACAGACTTCTATAAAAGGGGTCCTCAACTCATTTCTCCACTCCACAACCACGAACCAAGCCCTAAAATCACCCCTCTACCTTCTCTCTTCATCCCTACCTCAAATCTTGTGGTTTTAACCACAATCCACCTCAAAACTTCAAGATCTATGCATTGAATTTGTGATTCTCCCTTGGATTTCGGGTTTTGCACTCAAGGAGGTAAGAACTTTTGATTTGGGTCTTGTTCTTGCTTCACCCACGTTTTTCCCTCTCTCTCTTTGATTGTGAGTGTAACCTCACCCTTGTAACTCATTTTGACATGATCTTGTCTCTTGTATGCGTAGTGGAGCTTCGGTAGAAGACGTTCTTGGAGTTTGGGGTCTAAATCACTTGGGTACTCTAGGGTTTTGCTCAAAACCCATCTTGGTAGGGGAATATCTACTCTCTCTAGTTGTATATTTGTGATGTGTGGTACATATCTCTTTCTTGGCTTCAATTTCACTAAAAATCATGTTTTCCCCCTTTATGTGGGTTTTCCTAACTTTGATTCTTTGATCTATGAAATTGGTTGTTGATTGATGAAATTGGAAGTGAAATTGACCTTCCTCTATGTTTAAATGTTGTCTAGCATTTCTAATTTGAGCCAAGACTATCTTATTTGTGATTGGGTTGAAATTCCACACCTTAGAGGTGAAAATCTGCACAGTGTACTGTTCATAGGCTGCTGTCAAAAAATTTCCATCTGCTGCCCTTGTCATTTGGGTGGCATTCGGCCACCTTTTGATGTCCGTTTGGTCCCCGATTACTCAATACTTCATGAAATCGACCTTTGGCATTATTTCTTTACCTATGTTTTGACTCGAGGACTATGGTTTTATAAACAAATGTGTCATTTTACGTCACATGAAAGTTTGTTGGTTTTTAGAAGGCGTGCGTGCGTGTCGTAAGATTTGTCGAAAGACGCGTGTTGGTGAAGTAGACTTGGATGTTTGGTTTTGACTTTGAAAGGAGGTTTTCAATGAAATGGTTTTAAAGGAACGAATTACATTATAGATACATTTATGCATTTGGGAGATAGACTAAAACACGTGGACGTATTGAATGCTTATAGAACGACATAGTAAGAAAGGGATGTGCGCGTTGGTATACTAATGCCTGAAAATGTTTAAGTGAGTTGGTAAGCACATTGATTATAAATACTAGTGTGATGCCGTGTTGGGGAATATGACTGGCTCGTAGACACGTCTTGATAGAAATGAGGGTACATTTAATGTTTCCAGTGAGTGAATGAGTTTATGAACGGAAAAGACATCATGTGTTACGTGGTGAATGAGTAGGTCTGGTGACAATGCGGTATTTTGGTATTGAGAACTTGTGAAGATATCTTTTGTTTAAAACCTTCGGTATTCTACGGAATCAACGAAGCGTATGATGCCTCTACCTTCGGGTATTGAGAAGGAGTTGAGTTTCCGGTATTTGGGCACAAATCAACGGATCTTAATCTCGTTTTGAAAACTCTATTTTTTTGTGAACTTGTGTTGCTTCACCAAGGAAGGCCTTGAGTCTATACATTAGTATAGCATTGCGCCTTGGAATCGTTGGTTATTATTATGACCCGTGTATCGGGTGAGGCACGCGGGCCTACAGAACCCGGCAGAGGCACGCGGGGCCTACAGAACCCGGCAGAGGCAAGTGGGGCCTACAGAACCCAGTAGAGGCGCGCGGGGCCTACAGAACCCGGCAGAGGCGTGCGGGGCCTACAGAACCCGGCAGAGGCACATGGAGCCTATGGAATCCGGTCGTGGGATTAAATCCCTAACACTAATTGAAATGATGGTTATTCTTCAATGAAAGAAATGATGATGAGATGTCTTTAATTAAATGGGTTGGCTTCTATCACAAAAGGCAATGAACTTATTTGATTTTCGTTAGATTTCTAAAGGGTTATTTTTAACGAAAATCGTGGACACTTTGGTGACATTTTGGATACATTTAGTGCATATGAGCTCATGAAATATGTTGGATGCTTTGAAGTGCTTGTTCGTGTGACGGATATTCTTTATTAAGTACGCGTTTGATCTTTGACTTGACTAGTGTGAGTTAATGGATATACTTGATGAAATTAAAGAGAATACTAGGATGTTTCCAAGTTAACATACACATTAAAATAGTGATTACCAGGAAAGAAATAGAAAGTGAAAGTTGAAGTTGGGTTTAAATTGAGTGAATGGAAACAAAAGAAGAGAACCTACATTTCTTTACAAATTTTGTTGGTGTGAAATTATGATTTTGTGGAGACGGCCTTTATGAGGGTTGTTAGATACGAATGACTAGACCACTAGTAAACATACGGAAGATCAAGTTGGTGAATAGTGACATTGAGATTTACAATGAGGTTAGAGGGAAGTTCTATTATTCGTTATCTAAATGTTATATCGTTGAGGTATGCTGAATGACGCGTGAAGTGTTATTATTCGGTCGCTATAATCAATTGATATGTTTGGTGGCTTACTTGCTAATTGTCAATCGTATGATATGTTCCATGTTCATTATATCTTGTTGTGAAATTTTGTGTCTGAAACAAAAAGGGGATACCTACTGGGCGAAGTGAATGCTCACCCCTTTCCTGTTTCAGCCTTTCAGGTTTAACCAAGCGGCTTGAATTGGGATGCGAGGGATGCATGACATTTCTGAAGCATGGCATGAAAGCATTTTTTTTTTTATCATCAGAAATCTCATCATTTGAAATTCAAAGTTGTATTTAAACCTCCCTTTTTGAAAGAATGTAATATTTTTGGAGAAACAACTTATATGGGACACGGGTACTAAAATTTGAATCATTGTTTATTGTCAATGTAGCGTTTTGTTGATGACTTTTGGACTCATTTATGAGTTTATTGAGATATCTCCCAGAGAAAAATGTTTATTCATTTATGTTGAACTTCGAGGGCGTGACAGATACTTTTTACCTAGGAGTACTTTTTTGCCATCATTTAGTATTATGTCCTTTCTTTTACAACAACAAAAAAATAGAATGAATAATTACAGTACTAAAATTAAAAGAGATTGATTTCAACAACCCTCTCTTTTCAATGTACATGAATACATGGGAAAGCTGTAATTTGCAATGGTAAAACTCAACTCAGATATCATACCGACACTGGTAGTTAATAGACAATTTAAGAACTCAGAGATGACACTAAAAAATAGTTAAAGTTCTTTATCAATTAGGGTATATCTAACTTGTCAACGTTGTTTGTGAGATAATTACTTAGTGGTCTTGGGATACTGTGTAATGTTATCCCAACACTTTTTCCCGCTACATGGGGTTCACACATCTAGTCTAGCACCCGTCCAACATAATTTTTTCATGGAGAAGCTAGGATGGTGTGGCACCACGAACCAACAACCCAAGACCGCAAAATAAGTTTTTCGTTTTTGCACCCAAGGACAAAGTCAAGTACAATTTGAACTAATTTCTCTTGACTTAAAGATTTCACGTGCATAATTACTAGTTAAGTAAAAGTTAGCATATAAACGTACGTCCTTCTCCACATTATACAGGGACGTGCCTTCGAACTTGGAAACCCACACCTTCATTTCCATTATAGACGCATTTGCACAATTGGAATATTTCTGACACAATCCCATTATACATGTTTTGCAATCCCATTAAACATTGATTGAAGAAAACAATTTGGAAAAAGGTTTGGACATGACCTCAATATGTAGATAATTCACTAAACTTTTACTCCAATTATTTCTCTTTCATCAATCCAAGTATTGGTTCATTTATATGCTTGATTTTGTTCACCAACCACGGACACCAATTGGAGTTGGTCTTTGGCCAGGAACAAAAGGATATTGTGTATGGGAGGGGAGGGTCTCCCAACCTTGCTAAAAAAATTTAAATCGTATAGAATGTACGTTCAATATCCAAAAGGCTTAAAAACCTAAATGATCCTCATAAAATAGTTCCCGTTTCAATATCAAAGGTCAATGTTACCCTTCCATCCAAACATGGACGGAAATCACAAACGGCAATCCTAGCTGTACCTTTTTTGCACACGTTGGAAACCCTTCATTTAAAGCCCAAAGGCTAAACCACTTTCCTTCAAGTGAACATGTGGGGGAACCCTTCATCTAAATCCCCAAATCTTGGTACCCCTAAACCCCACCAGTAAACCAACCCCTTTTCTTCAAGTAGGAATTTCCGTTTAACCAAAAAAAAAAAAACCACAATAAACCAACTCCTTTTTTTCAAGTATGAATTTCCGTTTAACTAAAAAATAAAAAATAAAATTAATGCCTTCAATCTTTTGGTGAAAACCTATATAATCTTGGTACCTAAAATCATAGATTCACACTCATACACAACCTGACACCCAAAAACATAAACATAGATTCACACGTACAAAAATAAAAGGCACAAAACTACCTAGTAAAGTGGCATTACAAGCCTACCATATCCTGCTGAAATTACAACCATTGAGATAAGAAGCCATATCCTGCTTCAATTATAAGCCAGACCGTTCTCAAAATACCATTGTCAAAATACTATTATCAAGCAGTAGCAACAAAAGAAGCCATTAGAAGTATTAAAGTTTTAGGCTTTACATTTCCCAACACAAAAAACTATGGCTACTTGACTAACTGGCATAGTGAAACAGCTTCCATAAACCCACTATGGACCTTGGACAGATTCTTGGGTACCAAGTGGCATATTGAAGTCACTGAAGTCAAGGAAGTCGTGCAATAACACATTGCTTACCCTAGATCTTTTCAATCCTCTCTTTGGGGCTTGGGCAGTGGACTTCCCTCTAGTGGACTTGTTGGTGCTAGGGCCAGTTGGTGTAGAAGAGGAGGTTGGAATGGAGCATTGTGCTTGGGCCACACTTGTTGGTGGATGGGAAGACAGCTCATTACATGGGGCAGTGTGACCACCTCTTTGACCGGCAGTGTGACCACCTCTTGGACGACCTCTTAGACCACCCCTTCTACCACCCCTTGCTCCAACCCTTATACCACCCCTTGTACCAATGTTGTTGTCTGCCCTAGGACCCTGCAAGAAAGTGTAAAGCAATAAAGACAAGGCTAAAGACAAAAAAAAAAAAAAAAAAAAAAACAGCTTGCATGTTACCCGTCTTTGTTGACTTGAAGATTCCCCAGGCAAGTCTTTATTGCCTCCAACCAATCCCTTACATGTTCTCTTATTGTGGCCTTTCCTTCCACATCTCTTGCACACCACAATGGTGCCACTCCTTCTAAGTTTTGCACCTTTCTTGGGTTCATCTGGTTCTCTCTTTCTAAGTTTTTTTGGCCTTCCAGTTGGCCTCCTTATTGGTGGTGGCAGAAGTGGAGGGTGCCCTGTTGCTTCCCATAAGTTAGACCCATTTGTTGGGTAGATCAATGTGGCATAAGCTCTCTTATAAGTCTCAACTGTGTAGTACTCACTGGAATAGTCCTCTGCATTCTGTTTGTTGAAATGGATGGCAGAGATTGCATGTCTACAAGGCAAACCAGTTATTTCCCATCTTCCACATGTGCACTCTCTCTTTTCCAAATCTATAGTAAATGTAGTTTTTCCACCTATATATTTAACCTCATTTTTCAAATCACCAGACCAATGAGGTGTCCACTTCCCACTTTCAACATTCTCTTTCTTAAGCCTTTTTTGAATCACTGGGCATAGAACCCCATCAACCTTTTCTATGAGCCTCCTATTTTTTTGGAACCTAAGCATTAGATAAATCCTTATGTCCTCAACCATGATTATAATTGGCTTCTCTCTTGCTTCTAAAATTGTTGAGTTGAAGCCTTCACACAAGTTGTTCAGTAATGTGTCAGTCTTGGCCCTTCCAAAAAAGGCATGTCTACTCCACAACTGGTCTAGGACTCCTTTTACCCAATTGTGTGCACCAACATCTGCCTTCATTAGGTCATTCATGGACCTCTCAAATGCTTGTGCATAACTGGCATAGGCAGCCTTCCAGAAAGAATTCTTTGATCAAGATGCTTGGGTGTTTTTTCCTTAGATTGTTGTACAAGTGTCTACAAGAAAATCTGTGCTCACCACCTGGTTGTAGATCCTTCAATGTTGACTCTAAGCCCTGGTAAGACACATAAAGGTTGTTAGTAGCCAAAAAAAAAAAAATTCAAGTAGGCAGCCAAAAGGAATTAGGTTACATGTTACCTTTTGTTGGTTTGAAGTAAAGGTGTACCTTCTATCACTTCCAACATCATCCAAAGCAAACTGATGAACCACATCCATGAATCCTTGTTCTCAGCTTCCACAACAACAAAGGCAAGGGGAAAGTACTCTTCATTTGGGTCCCTACCAACTGCTGCTAGAAGAATACCACCATACGACCCTTTTAGATGACAACCATCTATCCCTATCACAGGTCTACAAGCAACAAATCCCTTTTTGCATGCATCAAAGAATATGTAAAGCCTCTTAAAAGTTGGGCTCTATTGTACTGTTGACCTCTCAGCTTCTACATCACCCACATTATACCCTGTAACCTGCATCTTAATAGTATTTCCTGGGTTGGATCTCCTGAGTTCATTACAGTAGTCCCACAATGATGCATATTATTCTTTGTGAGATCCCTCCATCTCATTCAAGGCCTTTGTCTTGGCCCTATAAGCCTTGCTTCTTGAAATATGAACTACAAACTTTTCGTGGACCTTTTCTTGTATCTTGGACAATCTTATATTGGGCTGGTCTCTCACCTTCTTCACTAATTTCCTAGCTAGGAACTTGGAGCTTACCCTCACATTCTCATAAGTCCTGCTACACTTGTGTTTCATTCGCAATGTCTTGATTTGGAATGTCAGTTGCCTTGGCACAATACTACATAAAGCCTTTCATGTACAATCTGATTCACACGCTGCCCTTACTCTAGTCTTTTCATTCTTGGTAAATTTTATACCATATCCACCATGCACATCGTACTCAGTAATGGCAGTCTTGAACTATTCTAGTGAACTAAACAACATACCAATGGTGAACCTCAAATTCTCAGCTCTGTCAACAGGTTTGAAAATGTTGGAATTTTGTGAATGAAACTGGGGCACTTGGAGGGTCTCCCGAGGCAACCGAGACCACCCCACGGATTCAACACGTTATGCAATTAACGCTGGTAACTCCCCACATGAATATGGAGATTATGGCAGACTTTGAATCATATTCAAATTCAGATTAAAGGCTGCGATTACATAATCAAAGATGAATTACAGAATTCATTGGCAGATTCATTCTGCCTATTGAATGGGGAGGCTCCCCCATTAATCCCGTATTGATGATATCAACTCCTTTTTCCAGCTATATAAGGGTAGTTGTGTTGTGTGTTTCAACATCAGAAATTGGTGCAACTCATTCTATTCCAGAAAGTCATTTTTGAGAGAGAGAGGCAGACGTTGTTTCAATTCGCCAAGGCTTCCAGCGGTGGTGTTCCGGTGGTCGTGGTTCTAGCCGTTGTATCCTGGGACGAAGACGTCGAGTCAACCTACAACACCCACGGTAGGCGGCACATCTTTGTTAAGGAGAGTGTGGTTACACACTACTCGGCCTTCCAAAAACTGTTTGTATATTCTGTTTTCATATTCTGTCTAGTTTATTTCTGTTCATGTAATTCAGTTTCGTTGTAATCTGTTCATATATAATTATATCAGAGGAATTTGTTCTTTGGAATTTCGGATTGCCACTGTATTTTTTCAAACAGAAAACTTCAAATTTGGATATCTTAAGTGTGTCGTTCGATTGGTTGTCCTCATTCTCTGTCTCAGACTCACTCTCCCCAGTGATCAGCTCTTCACTTTCATAGGCACACCTCATTCCATCCACATACACCTCATCAATGTTTGCTTGGTCCTCCATCTCATTGTCACTGTCAAACAAATCATTATTGCCACAATTTTCTTGGTCAGTAAGATCCTCTTTCTTAGTGTATTTGTCAAACAAAATGTCATCATAATCACTATCATCCGTTAAGGGGATGTCTATATCAAGGTCACTATCATCTGTATCACTATTGTAATACACCTTGTCCTCACCCATTCCTCTATCAACATTGTCTTCCTCAATAAGAACTTCATGCACTTCATCCATTTGAGGTGGAGGTAAAGCCAGATGACTTACTACTTGCACTTCATCAATGATATGTTCTACATATACCTCTATCTGGTTATGGCCCTTGACATATCTTGTCATATCCAAAGCATCTTTGTCATTTCCTATAGCTCTCAGACCGTCCAACAACCCAAGCCCATGAATTTTATACCACAACATCTTGAGGTTATTATAACCAAGCTTTTGGACTATGTCTTCAACCTCTAACTTGGAAAAAAGATCAGGAACACAATCGTCAACATGGTTCACAAGTCCATCCATATAACGAAGTGGGTTTTCAAGAAAATGACCTCCATGGTGTATCTCAATTGTGAATACTGTGTCATCCATCTGTTCAATGCATAAAAAAAGAAAAAGAAAAAAAGAACTACGGTAAAAGTCGATGTAGGGGCCAATAATGCATGGAAAGTCATTGTTTTACAGAAATGCATAAAAAGCAACACATCACTGCAAAACCCAACAACTTGGGACCACAGAACCTATAATTTACTCTATGTACTCTACCAAATGTCTAAATATATAAGGCAAAAAATTAGTCTACAAAAAGCATCAAGTTTGCAGTATAATAACCCATGTTTGTATAAAGGCAAAACCTTAGAAAATCAAGTAGAAGTTTGAAGCCAAAAGGGGTAACTATACAGTACTTACCTTACCAAACGACTGTAGTCTTCCACTTCTTCATTTTTTTCGATTTCGTGAACCCTAACACACTGAACTTTTTGGGTCAATTTCCATGTTTGTATCGTTGGCCCTAGGTTTTTTTTGGTAAAGGTGTAGTGAGAGAGTAAGGAGAGAATATGATTGAGAGAGGAAGAAGGGAATAAATATGAGTGGGATATGAGGGGAGTTTCCAACGTGTGCAAAAAAGGTACAGCTAGGATTGCCGTTTGTGATTTCCGTCCATGTTTGGATGGAAGGGTAACATTGACCTTTGATTCAAACTACGAGGATAAAATTGACACAGTAAATTTTACAAGGACGATATTGAAACGGGGACTATTTTATGAGGACCATTTAGGTTTTTAAGCCTATCCAAAATAGTTACTCTATTTTATGTGCATGTATATGTGTATGTTTTGTCAAGTATGAATAAAAAGTAGCTATTTTTTTCTTGTGAACATTATTATTTAGATTTCATGATTGAATTTCAAACTATATGTAACAATTCCTGGTTCTAAATCGGACTTCCTTTTACGTAAATCCTAGCTTCGTCCCAGTCTTTGAATGAAACACACCAAAACTTCTCCAGATATGACACTTACATCTTTATCTTAAATAATTCGAATATGCCGATAAATAATCTTACATACGAATCAAGATTTTCTCATGTGATGTAAAATGAAACCTACTGCAGTCCCATTTATACATTCTGAGCCATCATTTTATAATACTCGCTACTAGCTGGATATGTTTATCGTTCATGTAAAAACTCAAGTTGATCATGGGATATAAACAAGGATTAGGGGGAATCATATTTGGTGGAAGAGAGTCCATCCATTTCTCTCGTGCCAAATATGATTCGATTCAGATTAATACTGATTTGACATGATAAATATGTTTCTTTCACATAGATACCATATCCGATCAACTTTTGTTTTGTATGAAAGATAAATACGTCAAAATTTACAATGAGCAGCTCAAATCATCAAATGAAACCGTGTTACATCTCATTTTGCGTCACGTGAGAGATCACATTAGTAATCATCACATTAGAGAATGATCCTTATGCTTGTACATAAACTTAGAAGTCATATTTAGTCCACAAGTCTCTTGCTTCTTTTCGTTGTTTTGTTTTTGTATTTGATTGTTTGGTTGTCTCCTTGTCAGCTTTTCAATTTTTGGGTCTCGAGAAGTAGACGATTGTCGTCGGGTGGAGTGCCAACCTCGTTAGGGTGCCGCTCCTCGTTTTGATGTTTTTCTCTCGTCTCGTTTAATCTTGTATCTTCAATATTAAATTAATAAAATCTTTTTTTACCATTAAAAAAAGGTGCCCCATTCATTTATCCCACCAAACTGCTTCATTTGAGATTGTGATTTAAGCTTTTGCTCCGTTGTAGAATGATTGATCCCCTCCAATCAAATCTGTTGATCATTGGTGTGACAATGATTGGGAAGAATCAAATACCCAGTGGGGCAAATATTTGCATGGTTATTAGGACACAGAACACAGTTTGGAAGCATCATGTGGGCAATCAAATTTTGGATCATAATTTTTGGACCAAAACCAAATCCACTATTATATGTGTATTCAAACAAATACATATATATTTTTATATCCATTATCCATGGAAAGAGATAGGATGATTTGGACATGTTTTCTGCCGGCTGAAAAGAACATGGAGAGCATGAAACCACATTATACTGTACACTCGTCATCAAGTTTATAAACTTCTACAAAAGAGGAAAATTATTAGTTACCCGCACCGTCATGTGGTGCTCCAAGACCCTCTCAACACGTGGCGTTGCTCCAGGAGCACTGACAATAGAACCTTCTTGTGCTTTTCTGCTTTTTCTTTTTTACTCCCCACGATTTTAAACACGACCAATATTGTCTGTCAATTTTCTCTTAGAAGCTTGATCGGCCAATATAAGATGACAAGTCTGGCCTTCTTGTGAACCCTAATTCAAACCTCTCCGATCGGTAGAAACCTCGTAGTCCTTTCAATCTTCGTGAAACCCTTACCTCGGCGGTGAAAATTGCCTTCACCGGTCTGTGATCCGATAAACTTAGTTCTCCTCTCGTGTACAAGTGTTGCTTTAATCCCACTCCGAACCAAATTATCCGATCACACCTGAGACGATGGAGTTTTTAATATCAAATTCTGCTTATCTTAATAAATCATGTTAGTTCAATTGTAACGATAATTACCAGGCAGGAGCGCGTTTCTTTTTGCCTTTTTTTCCATCAACACCACCAAAGTAATCATCGGAATTAGGATCATACTTGTAAGTAGGTGCGAATTTAATCGTTCCTTCCTGCCAACCTTCGAACACTTGACCATCCGCGAGCTCCATTCTTAGCTATATTTCCACGAAAATTTGATGCAATGCGAATTTTTAGACGATTAGAGAAGTTAATTTTCAAGGAATTGACTATAATTATTAGTTGTGCTAATTTGCTACCTGATCATTTTGTAGCAAAGCATTCCATTCTCCTTTGTCGACTAACAATCTTGTCTCTATTTCTGGCAAAGAAATTCGATAATTCAAGTCTCCAAGCAAAATTATCCGACTGCGTGCATCGAGTCAATAATAATTAATTAGCTGATATCAGCAAAAATAAATGTAATTAATTAATCTTTAGTATGGTATATATTTTATGATAGGATATGGTTTTTTTTTTTTTTTTTTTTTGTCATTCGCCATTCCTAATCTATTACATGGGGGGAAGGGGGATTGGGACTTGGATCCCAAGAGATGCGATTCAAGATGCAGTGTGGGGCATTCAAGAGCTCTACCGCATGAGCTAGCCACCACTTGTATGATAGGATATGGTTTACGAAGCAAAGAAATCAAACTTTTTCCAGGCATTTTAACCACCCATTTAACTCATTTAGGCCCACAGCATTTGAAAAATTCATCAAACAACTACATGAAGATATAGAATATCCTAAAGGGATATACTACAATAAACACAAAGAGTTGAACCCAATGTTAGTCTGTTAGCGTAGGTCTGAGATTTTAGGGGTTTTTTTTTTATAACAAAAGCATACAGGTCAATTTACGTGTATTTCGATTAATCCTAGAAACTAATCCCACCGTTCACTCGTTGGATCCCATTTCAAGTCAAAGCAAAACTCTACATGGATTGGCACCGAACGAGTCGATAACACATTAGAGGTTTCAAACCCGAGACTTTAGGAATGAATAAATCCCTAGTCTCAGGTCTTGAGCACCAAACCAACCGGTTGTGGTTGAGACTTGAGAGTTTTTTTTTTGCCACACCATATACATCAGTGGGGAATTAGTAGGGCTGCAAACGAGCCGTGCCGAGCCGAGCTTTGGGTTGTTCAGGCTCGGCTCGACCAAAATTACGCCAGCTCGGGCTCGGCTCGAGCTCGAATCGAGCTGTAAAAATTGGGCTCGAGCTCGGCTCGTCACTAATTTTCGTGGCTCGAGCTCGGCTCGTAGGAGCTCGAGTATTTCATCGCCAGCCCATGCACAACAGGTGCAGCGTGTAAGTCCTCTACTTATAGGCTGTCCTCAGGAAAAAAATGACTTAAACTTCCGATGTGGGACAACTACAAAGGCAGTAGAGGGAAGTTGGAACCCTTTCTTTTGCATTTACTTCATCCTTTCACAATCCCACATCGCCTATTCACCTTCTCAGCAACCCATCCTTTGCTATAAATACACCACTCCTCCTTCTCCTAGCGCGAGCACGTGGAGGCTGCCACTTGGCAGACTAAATGCATATACATATGCTGGACGTGTATGTATGTTTGGGCTCAAGCCCACACGGAAAAATTTCCTGAACTGAAAAAAATAATCTTGGCTTGAGCTCATTTTTTAGCACTCGGAGTCGAGCTTGAACGAGCTCAAGCATCGTGAGCGGCTCGGCTCATTTGCAGCCCTAGGAATTAGTGGAAAAGTTAGTGCATGTGTTAACAACAAAAGGAAGTTCGAAGTTCTCTAGTGGCGGACCTAGGATTTGCATCAAGTGGGGGCACCTACTATTAAGAACCTTAAGGAAAAATTAAAAAATTAAGCACGATTTTATTTTGATAACCATGTGTTCAGATCAGCTTGCGCTCATCTCCACTAATCTTGGAACCTTGAAATCAACGACCGGAAAAATTTCCGGTGACTCTAAAAATGTTGATAGCATCGGAAAAGTTCGAACCTAAGACCTTAGGGTGAACAAACTCCTGTGTTACAGACCTTAATCACAAATCCAACTCTTTTTTTTTTTTGGCAACAAAATTTTATTAAAAACTCAATAAAGGGTACATCGAGGAAAGGAAACCAAATCCGTGAAAGGATAAGGCAAGGGGAGTCAAATCCAGCGAAGTGCTGAAAAGAAACCCCTAAAGAAAAAAGAAATATTAAAACCTCCAATTGGAACTTGCAATTTTCAATCTGCCCATGTGGGCCTCTATATGGGGGAGAGAGACAGAAACGCAGTTGGGTGGGTGGAAGGATGACTGCGTTGAAGAGTATCAAGGGAAGAAGAAGAACTCTGGAGTTGAGTGGGGGCACGTGACCCCACGTGTCTCTGAGTAGGTCCGTCACCGGTTTTTTCATAGATTCGAACCTTAGACTTCCTCCTCAAAAGTTAAGGGTAATATCAACTCTTACGGGGCCCAAGTCAATACGATGAGATACAATACTTCGCCCCGAGGCTTTAATCAGCCTACGCTAGTGGTGGTAAAGTCTTTAATTAAAAGGTGATTAATTAAAAATGGTAATAAGGAATCATTTGGACGGTTCCAACCATATAATGACAATTAATTAGTAGTTAGTTAATTACGTACTCGTGGTCTAGAATTTTTTGTGGCAAATCAAGTGAAGGGCCTTTAGGAAAGCCTGTTCGAGACAGTATTTCGGCAACATTGGAGTTCCTGTATCTCTCATCACCTTCTCTGCCCCCTGAGGCCAAATGAGTGCACACAAAGCAGAAGTTTGTTTCATGCAACCGAAATCGAACCGAAACCGAACCCTGTAAAATGAGAAATTTAGACACCAACAAAAATTGCATCAATAGTTTTTCGGTTATTTGTCGAGAAAAAAATAAAAAGATAATTTTATTTATGCTTGATTTGTCACCCGAAATTTAAGGATTGAAAATTTCTGCAGGCTGAGAAACTGTAGCGAAAATATATCAAGAATAAAATTTCCTAATTTTGAATTTAAGTTCTTGAAATTTCTCAATAAGTATTAACTAAAAATTACTTAATTTTTTTGTATATATTAATGTACTATTATATACCATAGATGTATGTCCAGAATTACGTACCTTATTTCCTAAGCAACCGATGATACCACAGCCCACACATGAAACATTAGGGCTCCGAATGTACGTTCGAAGATCATTTCGGACCCAAACTGATATCAATATCCCAACCATTTGCTTACTTATGATACATCGAAACTCCGGCGAAATGCTACTTTCCATGGATTTTCCACCTTTTGTTGGAAAGCCAATGTGATTTTCTTCATTTCTCTGTTGGCTTGTTTTCTTGTTGAGAGCTTCTCTGATCAAGGAATTCCATTTCATGGTGATTCTGTTGTTCTCTGATCCTAGGACATTTGAGGCTCTTAGAGGAACAACTTCTTGAAATCTGCCCAAAAAAAAAAAAAAAAAAAAAAAAATCAAAGAAAGAAAGACACATACATAATGCACATTAAATTACCAAGATTTCAGTAATTAACTTAATCACTAGAAAGTTTATTAAACTTGCATCAACTTCTTTGTCTTGCATTGGTTTATACGTATCAGCTTTCTGGCCCCTTGCTCGGCAAAAATCAGTAGTATTTTTGGTTGTTGATCTTGAGGTGTGAACCTCTCTCAAATGCATAAGAGAATACGGTGTCTACCACTGCCACTCCACTTGCTTTTGCCTTCAAAGTTGGTTGAGCTTATTTGGTTCGTTGCTTATTCATTACAACCTGGTTTGCAGGCAATTAATATTGTTGTTTCGGGTAATTTTCCAAAGACAAATGATTTTGGAAAATTCACGGCTACTTCACACATTTCTTGATGCATAGATCTCGATATTATATGTATGGTGTCCCCAATGAACCTGGGGGTGCTGTGCAGCCCCGTGTCGCCACCGAGCCGGCATTTTTTTGACGATCGGAGACATTTACCGTGTAAACCTCGTCGAATACTACAACTGTGCCAAAAATCAATTTGGCCAAAAATCAACTTGATCGGATATCTTTTAATGCCTCATCGAAACACAAATACCATGAAAAATGGTTTTTATCCAGTGTTTGTGTCCATTTGTTTTCAAAGTATTTGTGTCCCGATAACCTATTTAAAGATATCCGATCAAGTTAATTTTTTGCATACTTGTAGTACTCGACGAGGTCTACACGGTGAATGTCTCCGATCGTTGAAAAAATGTCAGCGTGGCGGCGCTAGGCTGCACATGGGATGCACAGCACCCTCTCAGTCCGTTTCCAATAGTGCTGGTTTCAGACACTGCTATTTAAAATCGTAGGGAGTACACAAAAACGTACATACTTATACGGGACATAAAAAACATAAGCAAACATCTAATAGTATTTGGAGTTTTGACGTTTACCCAAGAACATAAATGTCACAAGAAGTGTTGAACGTATCTAGCAACTCCTCTATATTCAAATTGTCGGATGGTGCAACCCCGCCAACGTTCCATGTACTAGCAAATATCCTTTACAAAACAAAAGTAAAACCAAAAAACAAAAACAAAAAATAAAAGGAGAGGTAAGAATATTGTTTGATCGATGAATTAACAATGAAGGAAAGAAGTAGATATGGAAAATGGAGAATTTGTTTTTCTTACTTGTATTTTTGCGTCTCCTCATGATCCTCGTTACATATAATCGTAGAGCTGATCAGAGATTGATCATCTAACAAATTTCCAAAACTGTTGATCGGAAAATCAGCCACAAAATTGTTGCTTCCTAATCTTTTTTTAAGAACCTTACTAGCTATCAACCTTGGCCACATGACCTGATGAAAAATTAAAGAGTCAGAAACATATATTCTTACAAGAAACAGAGAGAGAGAGAGAGAGAGAGAGAGAGAGAGAGAGAGAGAGAGAGAGAGAGAGAGAGAGAGAGAGCCCACTTCTCCTTGCTTCTCTGGCATCATGGAGAGAGTGAAGAGAGGCAAGGTGACTTAGACTAAAGAAAAATTGAATGAAGAATGGCCGCAGGTTTTAAAAGGAGAGGGACTTGGGCAAGTTGTGACGTAGATGATGATGCTGTATACGCAAAGATAGAGAGTGGGGTCTCTCTCTCAAAGAGAGAGAGTAAATTTTGGTTCTCTCTCAAAAATTACACTTGGAAATTTTGTGACATTGAGCTGATAGACATTGTATTGTTGTGGTTTGAAAACTTTTTGAGGTGTTTTTGGCGGTCTCCTCATCCGGGAGACTTTTTGTTTGTTGGGTTGATGATTTGATATATATATATATATATATATACCAGAACATATCCTATGAGAGTTCCCTCACAAAAAAAGTGTGGGAAAACAGTTGTGAGTCGTTGGATCATATGCCCTTCACGCGATCCAACGGCTAACAACTGTTTTCCCGCACTTTTTTTTTGTGAGGGAGCCCTCATAGAAACTTCTTGTATATATACCTATGTATATTTTTATATCATGTTTTTTTCCTGATGGGACCGTCCTTGTGACTTGAAAAAACATTTCACCGCAATAACAAATTTTTTATTTTGTTAATTTTTTTTTAAAAGCAAAAGAGAATTTTATTAATCTTTGAAGGTGAAGATTAACGGGGTCAAGGGGAAGGGTTTTTTTTTTTGATCGGCAAAGAAAATATATATTATATAAGAAATGAGCAAAGTACATCAGGCGAGATTGATAAGGAATATTCAATCAACACCATAGGACAAAGCGAAAACAGAGGTCGAAAAAGGCCCTAAAACTTAGAAACTACACGTGAAATTGGCCCTGAAATTGAAAGCTAGTGCTAAAAAATGGTCAACATGACCCAGACCAAAACAGAGAAAAAAGGATCCTTTCCAATTCATCCAAACAGATGTTGATCATGTTAGTTACATCGGAAGCTCTGATACCACTTGTTAGGTTTGATATGCTCTGATACCACTTTATTGTGCCCAGCCCCCACAGGTTTGGCCACACTCACACCAATCACACACAGAAACACAAGGAATATGTAAAAACAGAGAGACAAGCAATTTTGTGTGGTTCCCAAAATTGGGTATGTCCACGAACAACAGATTCACTATTTGTAAGGAGGATTTACAATCACACTCAACCTCACAAACACTCAACAATTGCTCCTCACAACTCTCTGGTTTTCTCTCAGAAGTATGATTCTCTCTCTCACCAGAGCACCGGCTCACTCCGACTCCCTCTCGGAGGAGGAGCCCTCTGGCTCTGTCTCAACTCTATCTCACTTCTTCATATTTCAGATTAATTACCGATAATCATCTTAGCTTCTATTTATAGACGCCCATACACAAATACAACACTGCTAAGAAACACACAGTCACCACTGCTACAGTGGTGGTCAACACGGTAATCTTCCGAGAATTGTCCACGACAACTCTTCTCGGTTAAAACTTCACCCTTACGAGTCTGACCAAGGAAACTCTAGAAACATTAGGAGAAATCTGAATTCCTCCACATGGGGTGGAAAACCCAACAATTCACTCCCTTCCGCACATGTGGGGCAATTGTTCATCCCCGCAGCATCATCCAGCTGCGATCCATCACTCTAGCATGTCTTCTTGCGTTCTAGAGAAACACCTCAGCACTCTCTGCTCACACCAGAGGCTCTATTCCACCAGATGATCTCACACACCACCCGGAAGAGTTTGACTCATGTTTCTGTTGACGCCTGCATCCCCTGCTAAGCTTCTCTGTACTCCAACCTGAATACAGAGCTCGTCTATCCGGGATGACTTCCTGCACGCTAGATCTACATGGCCTACACTGGCTCTGCCGCCGATATCCGCACCCCCTAACCGAAGTGCCTGCACCCCCTGACCGGAGTGCTCGCAACAGAGTTCATTTATACTTGCGCTCCTATGTGCCTAAACGCCTGCATCACACCCCCAGATGCAATAAACCGCGTCAGCCAAACTTGGACGCATGTGCCCAATGACTGGGACACTAACTTGTGACACCATCTCTCCACTGTCTTGAGTACTCATGCTTGGAGAGGAACCCGTCACCAATCCACAGAAGGAAGAGAACCATGCGATGCATCGTCTCGTCACCATCTCAATTCCTTTGTCTAGATCTTTCGTGAACCCCACAACCACCAGTTGCACCATCGTAGCCGGCCAGCATCACGCACACCTCCTGATTCGGTTCCTGACGCGCCTAGTACCCTCCGATCATGACTCTTCGGTACACTCATGCACCTATTCCGTGCGCGTCCTCAACTGTTGTTCTCTTGCTCACATCATAAAACACCCATACTGCTTGACCATGCTTGACATCAGCTCCATCTGTCACTGCACTCTCCACAAGCCAGTATCGTGACCCGTCATCATTTCCATGCAGTCCGAATCACTACTGCAACTCCCGATGATAGGTCTTCCGATTGAACCAGACTGCCTCCGATCACTATTGATCATCTTCGATTTGTCACTCTAGCAAGCGCCTGTGTCATTTCAAGTCGAGCCTCTCCGCATCCCCAAACCGGAAAACGATGCTAACTAAATGTTTCCTTGCTCACTAGCTCTCCGACTGATCACGACCCAATGGCCGTCAAATCTGTAATCACCCGATTGCCCTGAGCAACCTCAAGATCTCTCCAACTCTGTCCAATCCTTCCTTGGTGGGTAGCGATCTTGCACCGTCCGCCTCTCTCGCCACTTTCCTGGACCTCTGCCACTCTTGTTCATCCTTTCTGGGTCTCCTCTAGCATCTTGGTTCTTACACGTTCCATTCCTGATTTTCCCTACAATCCCTTGAATTCCATCGGATCTCCGTGGCTTGCCTCTAACTGAAAACAAATCTCCCATTCGACCTTGATCAATCCCGATCATCCTCGATATCGTCTGATTTTGCCTAGTACTACAATATTCGACCAAAATCTGAACATTCTGAATCCACCACTGTTTCCGAAACAGTCCATATAGCTAGGAACAAGCCTCCTCGCAACCCGAACAGCCTCTGAATATCCAAATCTTGCTCCACTAAGCAATTGCATCAGCTTAGGAGCCCCATCATGAAAACGGAGCATATGGTTGAATCCAGAACGTCGAGATAGTCTAAAATGACTACTCACACGCGAAAAACGGAGCTATATAAACTCCGAAATTGCCCAAAAAACATTTTGAACCCTGCTGAAACCTTCTCGACCCCTTTGATGATGTGGCACCTTGTCAGCGTTGATCGGCTGACGTGGCCGTTGACCGTCCTACGTGGCTGCTGACTCAGCGCTACCAAAGCGATGACACCATATTGATGACATCATGACATCACCATTTCCCCCCCTCATTTTTCTATGTTTGCTATCCGACTGTCAACTCTCGTCCCTATTTATTCACCCCCGCAACTCTTGACCTCTATCGGATCAACCTTGTATGCCTCCGACTTAACCACATCCCATCTGATCAACCTTGACCGCGTCTGATCTTTCCTCGATCTCTCCGGATGTGTCTAAAACCGCAACATCTGACTCGAATTCACCAAAACCGAGTCCACCTTTGAATCCAGAACTGTCAAGAAACTTCATAGGGGCTAAACTGCAACTTTTTGTAACTTTAGGGACTCGGACATAAATCTGCGAAACTCCAAGGACCTCTACTGTAAATAATGCTGCATAGCACAATTCACACATACGGCACTATTCCCTCGTACGACACTATTCCTTCAAACGGTACTATTCATGAGTACGGTACTATTCACATGCATGGCACTATTCATGCATATGGTACTATTCCCGTATATGGTTACACTATACCTTTCAGGTGCCACCCACACTGGATCATTTCCCAGCCTTGGATTCCTCCAGAAGCTTTCCTTTTCTTTTCTTCTTCCTTATCTGCCCATGTTGCAAACACATCTCTGCAAACAGATCTGGAAAAAGACAAAGCATGCCGCTCTGCTTCCGGCAATCAGTGTATGCACCTCGGCGGTCCATTTTCCGCACCGTTCGCACCGTTGAACTCCAATCATTGAGAGCTTCTCATTGGTGTGACCACACCAAAAGTTAGATCCGACCAACTTCATTTCTGGGCAAAATCTGGCAGTGCACCCATTTCGCTCCTGGAGCTCTAATACCAATTGTTAGTCACAACGGAAGCTCTGATACCACTTGTTAGGTTTGGTATGCTCTGATACCACTTTGTTGTACCCATCCCCCACAGGTTTGCCCACACTCACACCAATCACACACAAAAACACAAGGAATATGTAAAAATAGAGAGACAAGCAATTTTGTGTGGTTCCCAAAATTGGGTATGTCCACGAACAACATTCACTATTTATAAGGAGGATTTACAATCACACTCAACCTTACAAACACTCAACAATTTCTCCTCACAACTCTCTGGTTTTCTCTCAGAAGTATGATTCTCTCTCTTACCAGAGCACCGGCTCACTCCAACTCCCTCCCGGAGGAGGAGCCCTCTGGCTCTGTCTCAACTCTCTCTCACTTCTTCAGATTTCAGATTAATTACCGATAACCATCTTAGCCTCTATTTATAGACGCCCATACACGAATACAACACGGCTAAGAAACACACAGTCACCACTGCTACAGTGGTGGTCAACACGGTAATCTTTCGAGAATTGTCCACGGCAACTCTTCTCGGTCAAAACTTCACCCCTAAGAGTCTTACCAAGGAAACTATAGAAACATCAGGAGAAATCTGAATTCCTCCACATGGGGTGGAAAACCCAACAGATCAAACCTCAGCCATAAAACATCCCGTGCCTCATACTATTGCAGAATCAAAGATGGATTAGGTTAGATTTTACCAGCTTGAGTTTTCTGATCCCTTGAAGACATCTTTTAATATCATCCACTGAGTAATCCCGAATGTCGAAGCAAACTTTAGTCCATAATGCAATTTTCGTTTTGATGCTATCCACCAGTTCTTCAACATCCACCGATTTAGCTTTGAAAACAGCTTGATTTCTTTCCAACCAGATAGACCAAATCACCGCATAGAAACTGATCTCCCAGCATTCCTTTTCAACACTTCTAAAATTATTCGAGAACCAACAACGATCATATAAATTAGATGGACTTACCTAGACTATTTTCCCACCACTTGATGATCTGAGACCACACATCCCATGAAACATTGCAATGCAATAGTAAGTGAGAAGGGTATTCCAATTCAGAATTGCAAAGAGGACAACTACCTTCGCCCACTGCCTGTGGATTTAAGTTCTAATTAGCTCACTCCTTGTAGCAATTTTACTTTGCATAGCTTGCCACGCGAAGACTTCAACTTTGAAAGGGCATAGGTTTCTCCAAATTTTTTTGCACCGAGGACCAATAAGGTTTTCTGGATTGAACTCCTCTTCCCATTTTTCATAACACAATTTTACTGAAAAAACACCATTGCTTAATGACAAGTCACTAAAATTCATACCTGGTTTAAAACACCTAATTTTGTACATAAAATTTAAAAAACAATAAGCACACCTCCACCACCCCACCTCCGCACCACCACTTCCAGCGACCCATAAATTCAGTGACATTTCACTAGTTTTTAAAAGTTCTAATTATGTACACAAATTTGAAAAAATCAGTCAACTCCTGAAACTAGTGACAACTCACTAAACTTCATAAAAATTAAAGAAATCAACGAACAAAGCTATTTCAAATCTTGACAAGGGTGATGCATGAATATTAAAATACCCTTCTGCAAAACTAGTGAAATGTCACTAATTTTTAAAAGTTGGGAAAAAAAAAAAAACAATTCCCACCTTAGGCCGACCACCACCCCACCTCCGGCGACCAAAAAAATTAGTGAAATGTCACTAATTTTTAAAACTTCTAATTTTGTATAGGAAATTCGGAAAAAAAAAAAAACTCCTACCTCTAGTCAACCACCTCCGGCGACCACTTCCGACAACAAAAAAAAATAGTGAAATGTCACTATTTTTTCAAACTTCGAATTTCGTGCAAGAAATTTAAAAAAAAAAAAAAAAACTCCTACCTCTGGCTAGCCACCACTTCCGGCCAACCACGACCACTTCCGGCAACCAAAAAAATTAGTGAAATGTCACTAATTTTTAAAACTTCTAATTTTGTACTAGAAATTAAGAACAAAAACTTCTTCTACCTCTGGCCGACCACCACCCCACCTTCGACCGACCACTTCCGGCGATCCAAAAAATTAGTGACAATTCACTAATTTTTAGAAGTTCTAATTTTGTACAGAAAATTGAAAAAATCATCAATTAGTCAACTCCTAAAACTAGTGACAACTCACTAAATTTCATAAAAGCTAAAGATATCAATGAACAAAGCTATTTCGAATCTAGTGGCACGTCATTAAACTTCATACATTGTTTAAAACTCCTAGTTTTGAATCTCGTGCATAAATCTCCGGTTCCGTTTCCGTGGTAGATGAACTCGTACCTCCGGTCGACCACCGTCCCCTCTCCGGCCGGCCACTTTCAGAGACCAATTTGACAAGCAGAGCTGGGAGGAGTGGAGAAGCTATCACTTTATATACAAACTCCAATGTACCATTTTTGTGAAATATAGCCAATGTGATGGCAGCTTCTGGGTGTGAGGTTCCTGCTTGGATCATGTCTTTTCCCAAAAAGAAGCACATGCCACAAAGAGATGCTATTTTGACCAAACCAAAAGATGAAGAAGAATGAGTAATTGTTGAGGCCAACTTTTGGTACTAGAGAAATTTTCATGTTCGAGTTCGATTTGCTTGTTGGCAATTGTGTTCCATTTGATACTTCATCTTATAAATTGAATGATCCGGCACCAATCTCTTCAGTTTTATCTCCAACAGTTCCGGCATGTATCCAAATCAAGGCAAACTTTTGGTATGAAGAGCATTGAGTACTTGCCAATGCCTGCTTTTTGCATTGGAGAAAGTATCCTTCTATTTGATATAATTGCTTGCAAGTTAGGTGATCCACTACTAACCTTTCGCGACCAATTGGGCATCTTATAATTGTTTGAAGTAGAATTAAGACATATTTTTATTTGTCTTCACGACCAATTGGGCATCTTATACCCAATTAAAACATTGTACAAATCCAACTGCTTAAGTTTGTGAAAAACAACCATTTTACACAAGATTCTAAACACTAAAACCTAGTTGGGGCATTTCATCAAACAGTTTGAAGGCAAAGAGAATACACCTTAAACCAAGTAATTGCCAGCATAAACAACCAAACTCTTTAGCATACAAAAACTGTGGACCTTATAGTTTGGCATATTATCAAGTAACTTGAGAGGATAACGTCCAATTAAAAGAACAAACAAAATAAGACAACAGACCAAAGATTGAACTTTCAACCAAAAGTTAGTGAAAAGTCACTAATATTTGAAATTAGTGAAAAAGTCATTATTTTGTAAAATGCTAGAACAAGCAGTGGAATTAAACGCCACTCAATGCGAAATTTACTAGTGAAACTCCGAGTAGAAGACGAATTTGAGGCCAATTCAAAGCTCTAAAAGCATCAAAAAGTACAAAATTAGATGGATTGATCTGAGTAGAAGAGGAATTAGATGGATTGCTGGAATTAAGGCAAAATTAGTGCCCAAATTCAACTAAAATAATAGTCTTAGGTTGTTTTTTCTCTTCTCAAGAGGATTTAGATCACACACCACGGATCTCTCTTCTCACAACAAAAGTTAGTGTTGTCGTTGTTGTCAAATCTTTGTCTCGAAAGGAGATATCTTCTTCCCCTTTTTCTACCACCTGAATGACCACCCTTGACACTGATGCTGGTCCAGAGTGTGCAGATGATGAGAGAGGTAGAGAGAGTGATGGGTTTGTGACTGATTTTTGGAAGCTCTTATTGAAGAAGAAGAAGAGGACGAGAAGAAGCGAGAGAAAAGGTTCAGGGTAATTTAGGAAGAAAACAAAAGGCGTGGGTGTGTTTTGACCTTTTGCTAAATCAATATTAACAATAATGTCTTTATATTTTATTGCAAAAGTTTCTTGTCCTTCCCTTCAAATAGACAAAATATAATGCATTTATGACTAATTTTTCCTTTTATTTCTTTTAGAAAAAGAAAATAAGTTGGGTTTTAAAAGAAAAAGAGAGAAATTGGATTTTGAAGAGAAATAAAGTTTATGGAGAGATTTATTTTATTAATATATTTTTTTATTTTGAAAAAGTTGGTGCATTAAAGTGCATGATTTTATGTGGCATATTTTTCACAAAGGAAATATATGATTTATTGAGAAAAGTTTTGGAAATATTGCATGGGCATACTTTTGAGCATATGGCATTGAGCACGTACACGATACGTTACAACACGGAAATGAGAAAGTTTGAATAACTGTTGATGAGAAAATAGAGATGAGAATGAAAATGTGATTTTGAAATGAGAGAGATTTTCGGGAAATGAAATGTGAATTTTTTTTTTTTGGAAATGAAATGAGATGAAATGAAAAGAGGTGATTGATGCCACCCCAAGTTCCGCGGGGAGAACTTGGAAGATTGGATTTGATGCGGTAGTGCAGCGAGAGCACCGCCTCAAGTTTCGCGGGGAGAACTTGGAGGTTTGGGCTAAGCGTGCACAACACACGGTGAACGGACCTCATAAACAGACTGGTTGAGTTCAGTGATATTAGACGGTCGAGACTGTGTCGTGTGAGTCGCGGGGCGGACAGACCGTGCAAACAAGCTGTTAAGTTCGGTGATGCACGAAGTCCGGGGCCTTGAGCAGAAAGGTTGGTGTCGCCAGCTGAAAGGAGGTGTAAGCGGACTAATAACTTTTGAGTGGTGGGAGATGTATGAAATTTGATGAAGAATGCTGAAAGAGGCACTGAAACGAGAAATGATTTTTAAGAAACTGATGAGAATTGGAATGAGAAATTGTTTTGAGAAACTAACACATGACACTGTTTTTGAGATATTGAAATGAGATACTGTTTTATGCGCATATTTACTCTAATCCGCATAGACACGCATTGTGCACTGCATGGATTTACTGTTAACAAGTCTGAAATACTGTTTTTGAGTTTATTATTCTAGAATTGCTAGTTAGAGATTGGGTAGTGTAGACTACTGGGCTTTGTTGCTCACGGTGTTGCACTTGTGTGACCCTGACATAATACCACGATGTTGTTTGATGCGACTCTGACATATTATGTCAGATTATCGAGATGGACAGGATCCATTCTATGGAGAACAGGCCTATGGAGCAAGCAGTGCTGCCAGAATGGGGAATGACCCGGCGCAAGGGTAGAAGAAGACCTAGAACCACCCCGGTTGTTATTTATATTATTGATGGAGATAATATTATTTGTATTAAAGTTTATTTCTAAACTTTATTTATGGTCTGTAATAATTATTTAACGTGCCCAAATTTTGGGGGCGTTACAATATGTCAATCTTGAGGGTTCATGCACTGTTGAATTGAATTGATGCATTTGCTTCCAAACAAATCCAATTTATTGCAAAGTTAAGTTCTGTAAGTTCCGATCGAAACAAATAGACAACCCTTTGCTATCTTGTCACCAATCATGCAATTTGTCTTTCTTTTTCTTTCGCTTGTTCATAAGCGAGGAGACAAGTTAAACAAGTCAATTCATGGTTCAAAAATTGAGTATTATACAAACTAACCTTACTCGCAAACGCAAAATAAATTGCAACACAATTGCTAAATCAGTAATGAGAAAATAAATTTGTAAGTTTTATCCATTTGAAGACACCACTACCCACATTAATCGAAGAATCAGAAGATAAATTCATACGTGGAGATATGGTCTGACCTACCTCATAGACTTTTGATGAATTCATACGTGGAGATATATAGCTAGTATGTGTATAAAAAGTATATATGTATGCATAAATATTCATAATCCAACTAACACATACAATATATATTTATTTTTGTGGTAAGAAACACATACAGGAGTATATATTAATATATAATTATAATATCTAGGACTATATCTTATTGCATAAAAATTATCATCCACCACTTTTAGATATCATATTTCGCAAAAGTCCCCTGCAAATCTTGATGGGTATGGATGGCAGCCACAAGAACCAAATCTACTTGTACTAATTAATTACCAAAATACTTTTGTTTTTTTTGTACTTGCTTTAATTTGTTTATTTATTTTTAGTGTTGAAGAAAAAACCAACACAAGAGATATATACAAGGACGGAGCCAGGATTTTACTTTTGTGGTGGCGAAAATGTACTTAAAAAATAAAAAGACAAAATACATTATGAGGATGAAAGATTAAAAAAATCTAGTGGTGGCGAGTCTATATAATTCGGGAATAAAAATTTATTTTCTATATAAGAATTGCATTTTTTGAAAACCTTGTGGTGGCTGCCGCCACCACTTGTCCCCTCTGGCTCCATCCTTGGATATATACATGAGGATGAATTAAATAACCTATGTCTCCAAGAGGGAACACCAAGTTGTTGTTGTTAATTATGCAAATGTGCTTTTATAGCAATAATGCAGGGTAACCACGTATGTATAACACATTTGTTTACTCTATCATGCACGTACGTATTTCACAAACCCTGAATTTATAGTTGAATATTAGTGTACCTGCCACATGAAAATCATAAACAAAAATTCATTAACAGGTCTGCCGTCGATGTATGATTGGTACTTGAAATATTTTGTATTATCGTGAGAGAAATAAAACAAGAATAGAATGCCAAGTTGAGCCCAAAATATCTATTTTACCAATGTTATTTTAAAAGGGTTTTTTTTTTTTACTTATTGTGCTACTGATCAGTCTATGAATGTAGATTATACTTTGCAAATGTTATGAAATTTGAGTTGGAGAAATGGCAGTGTTTTTTTTTTTTTTTTTTTTAAAGGCAACGAAGAATTTTATTAATCAAATGTAAGAATTACAAAGATTAAAGGGAAACGGGTGAAACGGCTTCACAACGAGAGACTAAAAGTTGACATCTTAGCACCTCGACAATCTTATGCCACAGAAATGGCGCAGTGTTATGCATCCTGGAGAAAGTCTATACATTGAGAAGTTGGACAAGTAGTTCACAAACAAACGTGAAATCAAGTCCAACAATCAAGATGTCAATTAGATTAAATACAACTCAACTACTCAATGGTGTATATATAAGTCATGTTGATTTTACACGTTGTTGATGCTTTTGGGCTGATATCAATGGTGTATATATAAGTCATGGTATTTCTGCGGTTTTGGTGGTGGTGTTTTTTTCTTTTTTTGATGTCCAGATGTACAAGCCATTTTTCGTGCACATCGACTAATTTCGAGGCCTTGAAATTAACGACCTTGGAAACCTTGCCCAAAGGATTGTTTTGGGTAATTCGGAAATTATATTAGACTAAAAACGAGACAGAATGCTACACCAAAGAGTTAGGATTACAGACCCAGCCAAAAGACTAATCTAGGATGTTCCTAGTACCTAAACGGTCCCAAATCACAAACTCTCGGAGTGAGAAATGAGATTTTCGATTTGTTCCGCTCCCACGCTTGCAAGTGATCGGCACATTCGTTAGCTGTTTGAGCTCTGTGGAATACGAAAATGCGACCTAATGGAGGTTTTGGTGCATGGTGGTCTTATGTCCTGGGGTGATCCTGTGAAAACATGGTATATATTGAGAGATATATATATATATATATATATATATGGTGTTAATTTGTATTTATGGTTGTAATTGTTGGGTTCCTTTTGTTTGGCGGTTCGTTCCTATCCAACCATTCAGGTTTTGGGGAGTGGAGTATTTTGCATGTAAATATCACGTCCAAAAAGACAAATTAAAATGATCCAAGACTCTGATTTATTCGTGGTCAGTTTTTTGTTACTTGTCCTAATCAGAAAAGGTATTATTTTTTAAGACTACTTTTTCATTGGAGATCAGAAAAATATAAAGTTCCATAGTTGAAAATATCAAATCTTTTATGCTTTTTCTTTACAACGTATTTGTTTAATTTTCACAACTAAAAGCGACTCCACAATAATATCTGAAAAACTAAAGTTTTTCCATAGAAAACTCACTTATTTAAGCTGCCGTCACGCCGAAAATATCCTGTTTTGGCTGAAAAAATGAAAGTGAAAGATAAGCCAATTTTAGACATTTGCAGCCTAATTAAGTATGCAACTTGTGAGTAAGACCCTCAGGTCATGCCAAAATCTGAGGTCAAATTTTTCTCATGAGGTTCCAAATCACATCATCGCTGGTAAATGTCACTTTTTACTAGTCCTATATAGTTACTCTAAAAATAATGCATATTTTTTATTGAAAATATTGCACATAATATTTTGCGGGAGCCAAATGGAATAATTAGTCATAAATACACAATATTTTGCCTATTTAAAGGGAAGGACAAGAACCATTTGCAATCAAACATAAAGACAATGAACATTTGCAATAAAACCTAAAGATACAATATTTTGGCTATTTAAAGGGAAGGACAAGGAACATTTGCAATCAAACATAAAGACAAGGAACATTTGCAATCAAACACAAATACACAATATTTTTCCAAAATTTTGCGAAAAACAAAAGAAAGTATCCGTAACCTTAAACCTTAGAATTTTTGAATTTGATGTTAGAACTTAGAATAATAATTTCTTTCACTACCATTACCAAAATAAATGATCAACAAGAGGCATAGGTAACAATGTAGATACCCAAGCCATAGGTAACAATGTAGAATCCTTGCACATAATATTTTGCGGGAGCCAAATAGTGGGAAAAAGGATTTAGGAACTTTTTTTTTTGTTCATTCAATGCTTTGTTTCTCTTCTTGTTGTTTGGTTAAGCACCCTGTGCATATTCTTATCTTTTTTTCTTAATGTACCCTTATATCAAGTTTTAATAAAATTTTCTCTTTCGCCGAGCAAAAATAAATAGTGGGAAAAAAAATTCCCAACTCACTTGTAGAGCCGTTTGATTAATGAGACTAATAGTGAATTCTCATCGTACTTATACTGACGGAATTCATAAAATCACACCCCTGAGAGGTGATTTTATATATATAGTCCAATCCAATACTCATATTTAGTCAAACAAGAATAACGAAGGGAGTGTCATTTGCACATTTATGCCCATTAATTACCGTGTAAGAGATCTAAAGATAATACGTAAAACCACATGTAGCCCAGAATATTGAAGCCCAAGACACCCCGTTTGGATGCCGGAGATGATTTGGGTGGATTTGTAATGAGGGTGGATTTGAAGGTGGATTTGTAATGAGGGTGGATTTGGTAATGAGGGTGGCCCCACCTCATAAGAAGGGTGGATTTGTTAGTAAGGTGTTTGGATGGTATTTTGAGAAGGGGGATTTGGAAGGTGGATTTGATAGGATAAGAGGGCAAATGACCTATTTGCCCCCAGTTTGATATTTTAATAAACTAAGTGGATTAATTTTATTATAATAACAATAAATACATAATAATTAGATAATAAATACGAAAAATACACAATAAATCCCAAAAAAATATTCAAACCGAATTACAAAAAAAAAATATTAATTTCCTAAATAAATAAAAGACAATTCATTGTTTATTTGAATGGGGAGTAGGTTAATTAAATAATTTGTAAATTTTTTTTGTTGAATAGAGAGTAGATGGTAGTTGAATGGTTAATGGTTGGTGGAGTAGTAGATAAATTATTGAATGATGAGTTTGTGGTTGAATGTTAGATACAATTTTCTTTATAAATACCAAACAAAACTCTTATTTTTCTTACAAATTTTTTTAAAAAAACAAGTCTCTATTGATGAACTTTGGAACAAATTTGTCCAAGTAAGAAATTGTCAAGAGGCAAGGTCAATTTATTTCATTTTCCTTATTTAATATAACTTTGATTTTCTTTTTTTTAAATTTTGTAGGGTCGGCCCCAATTTGCGAATTGGAATGGGAAAAGATTTCCCAATTATAATCGATGACATTATTGTTGTACACCTCAGAACGGTGGGCAGGATGAAGATTGAAGTACCATGATGTCTGAAGAATTTTGCATAATTTCCAAGTCTATGTTTTTTATCGTTCTTGTGATGCATCTTTTGAGCCTTGTAATGTATTGCAAGCAATGCCTTGTAATTTATTTGACAATTGATGTTTGACTTAGTAATGAAATTTGCATTTCAATAAACGGTTCTGTTTACAAAATGTTGGAACGTACAACTTCATTCTGAATCGAGAAAAAGTGCTACCAGAATACAACATAGAAAACCTAAGAACAAAATTACAAGAAACGAAAATTTAGCAAGGCTATTTCCGTTTCGTCGAGTGTGTTGTACATTTAATTCAAGCTCCCCGAGTGTGTTGTACATTTAATTCAAGCTCCCCCGAGTATCCATTGACTTGAACTTCAGATTCCTCCCAAGTATTGTAAATCACCGGCCGATGTCCAATGAATACCACCCAATAGGACTGTTGACCTGCCATTCCGTAATCTAAACAAAAATAAATAGTGTTTATTAAAAAATAGTTAAGTGAATGGACATATGTCGTTGGCTCAGAATTTCAATGGCGCCGGCACACATTGCACAAGTCTGACAACAATTTATGTTGCCGAACGGTTATCAAACCGTTGACCATCATAAATTGACCGCCGAGAGATGTGTTTTGCCTATTATATTTTCCTGAAATATCATCATAGCCGTTTCCGAGGATCAACAGTTAGCATAAGGGTAGCTACCAACTTTGAATGACCAAGTACCAACTATCATCGTAATGCGCTACAAAACAATAACAGATGCAGTTTTCTGGGTTTCACGGCAATGTCGGATGCCAAAAAGGCAAGCCAATTGCACACACACACACACACACACACACACACACACACAAATGGCTCAGGTATTCATCATAGCCAACCTCCAAACATATCCCAACAGTCATTACATTGCTAAACAATAAAAAAAATGCACCACAACTGCCCAGTAAACTGAAATCAAATGAACCACTAAATAGCCCAGAAAACTGCACTTTTGTAGCCCAGAAAAGTGCACTTTTATACCCCAGAAAACTGCACATTTAGAGCCCAGAAAACTGCACTTTTGTAGCCCAAAAAACTGCACTTTTAGAGCCCAGAAAACTGCACTTTTGTAGCCCAAAAAACTGCAGTTTTATACCCCAAAAACTGCACTTTTACAACCCAGAAAACTGCACTTTTGTAGCCCAGAACACTGCACTTTTAGAGCCCAGAAAACTGCACTTTTAGAGCCCAGAAAAATGCACTTTTGTAGCCCAGAAAACTGCACTTTTAGAGCCCAGAAAACTGCACTTTTAGAGCCCAGAAAACTGCACTTTTGCAGCCCAGAAAACTGCACTTCTACAGCCCAGAAAACTGCACTTTTGTAGCCCAGAAAACTGCAGTTTTATACCCCAAAAAACTGCACTTTTATACCCCAGAAAACTGCACTTTTAGAGCCCAGAAAACTGCACTTTTATACCCCAAAAAACTGCATTTTTATACCCCAGAAAACTGCACTGTCAACTGCCCAGAAAACTGCACTTTTATACCCCAAAAAACTGCATTTTTATACCCCAGAAAACTACACTGTCAACTGCCCAGAAAACTGCTCTGTTGTACCCAACTAAACTACATCAAATAAGCCCAGCAAACTGTCAATTGTGGCCATAACAGTGCAGTAAAATGAGCCTAGAAAACTGCAGCTATTTTTGTCTTCAAAACAGGGTGTAAACAGACCCACAAAGTGCCAACTTAACAACACAGAAAAGTATATAATATCAATATTTGCACTACTTTTGATTCATGGGCTCAAAAACATGTCATCATTGCCCTGCTAGTGCCCACACAGTCCAAATATAACCATAGCTCATACAATATAATGCCCACAAACTGCATGCATATCACAGCACCTCACCAAACTGTCCAAGATACAACATGGACCTCAGAAATATAAAGCATCAGAGCTCAGAATGTAAACCATCACAGCTCATAAATATATACCATCATACGTCAGAATGTAAACCATCAGAACTCAGAAATCTAAACCATCAGAGCTCAGAAATGTAAACCATCACAGCTCATAAATTTTAACCATCAAAGCTCATAAATGTATACCATCATAGCTCATACATTTCAACCATCATTGCCTACTAACTGTTTCCCCGGACCGCACGAAATGGAACTTCGTTGGCCTATTCTTGTTATGGTGTGCAAGGATCCACAAGAAAATAGCAACTTTCTCTACGACTGTGACATTCCTAGAGTTTTGTAAGCCTCCTTCCTCTAGTAACTGGCACAACCTCATGAATGTATGCCTATTTACCCTCAATTGGTTGTGGCAATTTTTATCATCACCACGTACTAACCTATTAAGGGCGTCTACTTGGTTTTGGTAGATATTAGGGTTCAAACGAAGACGGGGCCTTCGTCGAATCCTTTCGTCCATCAAATTCTTAATTAACATGTATAGCATGAGAGTAGTATTCAATACTCTCATGAAACATACGATTGCTATCAAAGCATTACGTTTTGCCTTCTTCCTTCTTTCACGGTTCGTTAGTCTTGCCATCTGTTTTTGAAATTCAATGATAACAAAATTAGGGAGGTAACGTTACCTAAATTGATTCAAATACAGCAAATAAGACCAAACATAGTAAGAAATTACGGCAATCTCTACCAAAACTTCATTTATAGGGCAAAATTTTAACTCCAAAACCCACAATCAGATTAGGGTAAACCAATACCCACCCCACCATCATTTTGAGGGCAACAATCACACTCCAAAACCCAACATCACAGCCAATAAACTGGGTTTTCTACTCACAAACTTGCTTGGGTTTTGAACACAAAACATCATTTAAGGAAAAAATTGAACTCCAAAACCCACAATCAGATTAGGGCATAACATGACCCTCCATCATTAACGGCAAAAAATCACATTCAAATACCCCAAATCAAAGCCATCAGATTAGGGCATAATCACACCCACCATGGGTTTTGAACATGAAACATCATTTACGTAAAAATTTGAACTCCAAAACCCATATAATCAGTTCGAATAAACTAGGTTTTCGAATCATAGTTGGTTTTCCAACAAACAACATAGATGGGTTTCCAACAAATCCAGGAGCAAAATTTCAACTCCAAAACCCTCAATCGATCGAATAAACTGGGTTTTAGAATCAAACCCACGAATGGGTTTCAAAAAAACAACATCAAACAGATCGAAAATGTTATTTTTCTTACCTGAAATTGGTTGAAGACGAGTTGATGAAGATGACGAACAGAAACCCAAAACCGATCGACTTCGTCACCTCTCTCTCTCTTCTTTGTTGAAACCCTTTCTCATCTGTGGTATATCGTACACAGGAACCCCCAAATCACCTGGATTTGGAGGGGTAGAAATGGCAGAGAAAGATCGAAATCCACCCTCGTTAGCTAACGACAGGGTCTCACCTGTCGTTACCAAATCCAGGAGCAGCCGGAGTACCACGCCCAACAGTGTTCCAAATCCAGGGCAAAAAATGGCATCCAAACGGGGGATTAGGGTGGGCCCGGGATTACAAATCCGGGTGGAACCCAAATCCGGGTGCCTACTCCCACATCCAAACAGGGCGAGAGGGAGAGGGAACAAACTGGATTGTGCAGGACTCAGAGTTGGAGGAAAGTATTATAGGCCCAGTAACAATTGGATCTAATAATGAGCTGAGGGCATCCCAATTAGAAGGAATAAATTTGCAAGTGGATCTAAGGCCGAAGGAGATGAGGAGAATCATTAGAAATCAAACAATGGATAGATGCAGCAATTCACAAGATACTGAGTACAATGAAGCGATTCATAACGTGGTTGGGCCTCCCTTTAACCCGAATGAGCCTAATGTAGAGGGGCAGAATCTGGATCTTGTTGAAGACAACCATGTTCCAATTCAAGCTGCAATTAAAGGTATTAAAGGGAAGAAGAAAAGAAAAAATATTGATGAAATATTGGGCCTTACAAAAATCAACATGGGTAATAAAAAAGGTGGCAGAAACAAGAATAAGTGTGCCGTTTATCGCTCTGCTTCAGCAGCGGTTGCTCTCTCTGTCTCAACTGAAGGGATTGCTAACAGGAATAGAATTTTATTAAATGAGGCTCAAGCTGTTTGGGCAACGATTATGCTGGATCAGAGGAAGAAGTGATTAGTAAGATCATCCAAATGGAGGTTCAAGATGAAGAGATGGCAGCTATGTAGGCCAAATTACGAGCTACTGCTGCCTAATTCTTTAGATTCAGTTTGGGTGCTTTTCTTCTCATAGGTTGAAGCTGTTGGCTTTTGGGAGGCTTAGTCCTTCTTTGGATCTATGGTTTTTTATGTTGGAGCTTTTGTCTTTTGCATTTGCGTGCTGCGGGTTTGGGGAGCTCGTTTTCTGCTGGTTGTTGTTTCCTTTAAGGTGTTGGAGTTGATCAGGGAGCTTTTTGGTTTTGGTTCGGGTTTTTCTGCAATGGTTTTGAGAAGTTGTTTGGGTTCTGTTGCTGGGTGTCTCAATGCCGTCGGTCTTGTTTGTGGTGTTTTGTAGTTTGCGGGCTGCATTGTTCTAGAGTCTCTTGATGGCTTTTCGTTCTTATTGTAGAATTGCGGGCTTGTCGTTTTATTCCTTTGTTCCATCGATTGGCTTCTTACCAATCTTTGGATTGGGTCTCGGATTAGACTCCTTTGTCTTTTCCTTGCTCCTTTTAGTCTTGTAACATTTTCAAGATTAATGAAAATTTCTTTTTCTTTCAAAAAAAAATATACGTGTTGAATGGGTAAAAACCACGGGAATGAATCATGCACTAGAACAATCGTATGATTACAAGTATTCTTACTCTTTGTTGTTTATTCTCACCACGAGTCCTAAGAACTACTTGCCGAATCCACATTCACCATATATACTCCTGCATGATCGCCGATTTTTGAATCCTCAAGCCTTCCAAAGATGCTTTTCAAACTCCACGAATGGACTTGCTTCAATGGTTAATTTGAATGGCAATGAATAAGATGAAACCTCTTCAAGATGATCGATTAGCACTAAGATCCCATTGATCGTTACAATCGTTCAACACACATAAGTCTTAGCCCTCAAAGATATTTGGAAGTGTAAAAACTGAGCCGTTGAAGTGATGGCCGCTCAAGATAATCTATGAACCCTAATTTTGTTATATTTATAGACCCAGTAAAAAACACCAGATTCGCTCAAGCAACTTGCATTTAGTGACACCCGCCCAAGTATTTGCTTGAGCGAAATTCCTGCTACTCCTCAAAACACATTCCAACGCTTTCGAAAACTTGACTAAGTACTACCGCACTTGAAATTGAAAACACACGTTGAGATTCCTTGCTACAACTTAAACAGACACTCTATGAAAGCATGAACGAAAAAGAACAACTCGCTAAAATGGGATACATGCAAATGTGTGTTTTGACATAGAATTGTCAACCATAAAGGAGCTCGGCCTATGAAACTTACAGTTTAATAAGATGCTAAACATTGCATCTTCCCAGTTCAAAAAAAAAAAACATTGCGACTGTGTTCACTTCACATTTCCAAAAAAATTTCCAAAAAGATTCTTTCCTCATCTCTCATCTCTCCAATCATTAATCACTTTTCTCTCTCTACTCATACCCTTTTCTCCAATCATTAATTCTCATTTCTCTCTCTATCTCTCTCTAATTATTACACCTCTCTCTAATTATTACTTTTTCCAAAAACCCATCGATACACTATCTCAAAAATATTTCTCAAAATATTCTTCTCAAAATTCTCAACCAAACAGAGTGTGCATCTTTATCGCTAATATATCAATAATATCACATTTGTTTATATCAATCTCTAGATTAATTATGTTAGTTAACAACTAGGAGAAAGAGGAAGAAAATGCTGATTCGTTTTCAAATTTTTTTTAAGTGCCGACAATTTTGAAAAACCGTTTGCTATTGGTTTTCTCATGGCCAATGGGTATCCAAGTATTCGGATTTTCATAAAAGAAGCCTTTTTTTAATTGTCTCTTTGATCCGTCGTTGTTACCACTTGCTAGAGCTGATTAGTTATTACAGTAGATAGATACTTGTGGGAGGTTAATTAATCTACATATATTATAGTAGTAATTAATCTGTAAACAATTAATTAAGCGTCGACGTAATACTTTGAACATCATGTAATTCTTTTTGCTATTTTATGGGGGGCAAAGATCTATTTTACTTTCTTTTTTTTTTTTTTTAAAGGCAAAAGGAATATATTAATCAAGCAAAGATCTATTTTACGGTTGGAAAGCTACACTGAATGATTAGTCAATTAAGAAGCACGAATTAGACTCGAAATAATGTGTGTTTTTTTTTATAGACAGATGTGTCCAGGTCAGCTTGTGTGCAACCGGACAAATTCTGGGGTCCTGGAGGTAAGGATTGACTGGGCATAACCCTCAGTGGCCTCTAAATCCTGGATCCGAGGATCCTGTATTACGGAGCTGCACTACAACCCTGTAGTGCAGCATCCCAACCATTGATCTCGGAAACCACTTAATAAACTTCACAGTTTGAAGAATAATTTTGGAACTCTACGACAATAATTTTGTTTCCTTAAAAAATTGGATTCTCCAAAAGGAACAAGTAATTTGGGACGGAGGGAGTAGCTATATACACAAACATGAGAGAGAGAGAGAGAGAGAGAGAGAGAGAGAGAGAGAGAGAGAGAGAGAGAGAGAGAGAGAGAGCATTTCTGTAAATTGATTGAGGAAGAAGGAGGAGGTAGTTGTAGGTGTTGAATGGAAATGTGATTTGGCGGGGTAAGTAAGTGGTAAATTGTGAGCTCTCAATTGTATATGAATGTCCAACTAGTTTTCTATTTAACAGATGTGGGACGACTAAAATCCTTCACGCATGTTCCAACACCTACAACTGCATGTAGATTCTACTCTCCTGCGTACGTAGTATTAATTTTTGAGTTGGAGAAGTCTAAAATGAAAGCTTTGTTTTCGGCTTTAATTGCACATTAATGGTGGACGATGAGATGGGTCCTCCAAATTAGTGGATTCATTTGCATGAAAACATTGCTAACAAAATGTGGAGGATCTTTCATTAACGAATATGTTCAGATTTTGGTTTTATGAGTTGTGAGATTCTACTTAAGTTTTTAGAGCTACGTTATTTATCAAAATTTCATATAGCCAGGGCTGCAACTAACTTTTTAGGGACGGAAGTCAACTTAATGATAGGTTCTCTTATATTTTTTTAAGCCCTTATCGATATCTGAATAAATTAAATTTTCAAAGGGAACTCTTAAAAACATTTTTAAAACGAATTAAACGGTTTCGATTGTTACCGTGGGTCTCGAAAAGGTCTCACACAAGGTCTACATACGGAACCCATTTCACTCAAAAAAATGCACTGGGGGTTAAGCCAGATCCTTCTTACGCGTTTCACCTTAGGTTTTATTACTCCTACCGGATACCAAAACCTTAAGGATTGTATCAAGCCAAAACTCATCTACGTATTATTGTAACATATGCTGATGTACCCCTTGCTAGTTCCATTGACTATACTATATATGCTATCGTATAAAAGTTTTGTTTCACTATGGGCAGAGGTGGAACAAAGATTTATAATTAATCACTGGGATCAAGTATATATCTTGAGCATTTGTAGTGGTGGGGGACCAAGTTAGGAATGATCTCAGGGTGTCTTTGGGACAAATCATGTATAAGATTTTTGGGGTCAAAAAGACTAAATAATAATTAAAAAGTAAATTATACATCTTCTAGAGGTATTTCTATACTCAGTGGGGTCATATTGATCCCACTTGCCACCCTGTGCCTCTTCCCTTGGTTTTGGGAAAAGGAACCGCGGGACGGTCTGAGCATTTATTATCTTATGCTTATGTCTCTCCTACACTCTCAAATCAACGAAGTCGTGATATTTGGCTGCGCTTTCAAAAATAATTTAATTGTAATCGACAAGATAAAACTTTTAAATTGTGCATCAATACAAGAATTTAAAACTGTCTTTAAAGATCACTCTTCTTGCAAATCTAGTGACAAAAGTGCTAAATATTTGATGAACTCGGTTTAATTTCTATGTCTATTTACGTTCATATTACACCATCTTTTTGTACCCTTATTTCAATTAAATTCTTGGGGTTCAAGACAGACAGGGGTGGACAAAAGGAGTCTCGAGGTTGCCCGGGCGTTTGCACAACTCGAATTATTCTCTTAAATTGTATTAGCTTTTCAAGTTAATTCAGAAAAGTTTTACTCCCTCCGTCCCATTTTGAATATATAGTTAGTGTGTAAAAATTGGTACATTTCCTGTTTTGCCCGTAAAACCATATTCCATTTTGAAAAGTTAGGGGTTAAAGGCCTCCTACGTCCACTGGGCGACCTGTTGTGTAACGATGACGACGATGTCTCCATCAAATACAATAACGGAAAGTTAAATTTCGTACAGTGTAACGATGATATTTCCATAAAAAGCTAAATTTAGGAAGTTGGACACTTAAAAAAAGGGACAAAAGGAATATAAAATTGGCCCCTATAAGTTTCTTGGCTGGAAAATATGCTTAAAACAAATATATATGTGTGAAAAAACTCCTAGCTAATATATCCTAAGTTAACAACTTTTTGATTGCTTATGTAGAAATTAACTTAATGATAACTACGTACATACACACAAACTTACCTACCAAGTACAAATAAAAAAAATGTGAAATATAATTTTTGTCATCATTGTTGAGCTACTCGTGATTTGGGCGCGTTAAATCCTATGTCCACTGGGCGACCTGTTGTGTTATAATATTAACCTCATTTCACACCACGAAATGTGATTTGAACTGTCTTTTTATTTGGCTCGTCGAGTAGGTGTCTTTTTATTTTCCTCGTCGAGTAAGTATCAGACATCAATATCAACATTAACGGTTTTTCTCTCTCTCTAAACTTCAACGTCTCTCTCTCTCTCTAATCTTTCTTTAGGTTGGATTTCGCCTGGGGGGAGCGGCGCCTCCCCTCCTCCCCCCGGGCTTTCTCCCTTCCTTTCTCTCCCTCTCCCACTCCCTTCCATCCCTTCACCTTTCCTTCTTCCGACCGGATCCATGCTGCTGGGTGTGGATCTTTCCTCCTAATGGCTCATCGGAGCAGTGCTATCCGTGCCGTGTTTTCTTTGTTGGATGATCGCGGTTTCCGGCCTAACGGCCAGTGGATGTGCTGTGTTTTGGTGGTGTTGTATTTGGTGGTTGGGTTGTGGCGTTTGGGCGGCATCGACGATAGTTCTTGGCGTCGTGGTGTTTCTGGGGATCTCCTTCTTTTTTCTCTTTTTGACAGGTTTCTTGCGGCGGTGGTGTGGTTAGTGGTCTACGGTGGGGCAGACGTGCCATTCTTTGGGACAGCAACAGGGGCCTGTTCCCCGGGTTCCGGCAATGTCGTGGCTGCGTCTCGTCTCTTCACTGATGCCGGATGTGTCGGATTTGGCAGCTATGGCGATGAGGAATCATTTTGAGGGCAGCAACGGAGTTTTGCTGGAGGAGTGCGCGCGGTGTTTCGGATAGGTGGCTGGAAATGAGGTTGAGATCGTGTTTTGCGGCGGCAATGATGGCTGTGCATTTTTGGTTGAGCGGTGGCGCGTGATTTGGAAGCTGAAGGGGCGAAGCAAAATTTTTTTGGGAAGTGGGGTTGGAAGGTTTGTGGGGTTCAAGGTGCATGTTTCTGGGTTTCAATGGATGTGCTGGCTTTTTGGGAAGTGAGGATGGGGCATGCCTTGACTTGACTGCCTTTTGATTTTTTATTGGGTGTGATGGATGAGCATATTGTGCATTATTTGTAAGATCTGAGTTTTTGTAGACTCCTGGGGTGTTGGCTTTGGCCTTTACGTGAGCTTGTCTTATTGGGTGCCCGCGATTGGTTTCTTGCCAATCGTTGGTTTAGGTCTCGGATTGGACAATTTTTGCTACTTGAGCTTTTTGTTGTTTCCTTGCTCCTATTAGTCTTGTATCTATTTCAAGATTAATGAAACTTTTTCGCCGTGCAAAAAAAAAAAAAAAACATGAACGGTTTATCAGTATGAACATGACTCAAAACCATTCACATTTAATATCGATCAATCTAATTAAAGAACTATTACTCTAGTAGATGGACAAAATATTGGTTAAAACCATTTTCTTAGGCCTAAGATGGTGCGATGACCCAATTCACTGCAAGGTCCCAAATCTGTGAAAAAATTATTAGATGCTCATGAGGCATTACCACATAGTGTCTCAGCTCACTCTACAACCATATATACATATGGTGCCCAGAATGAACATTAAGGCTTTCTTCTTTCGTGGGGTTCTTTCATTTCTACGGATGAATCAATTTGTGGGGTTCTTTCATTTCCACGGATGAATCAACATTAAGGCTCTCTTCTTTTGATGTGGGAAAAGTTCTGGTGGCCACAAATGTGTTTGGTGAGATTGATGAGTGGATTAACATTGAGATTGAATGGAGGAATTATCGACTAAAAGTGAAGAAAGATCCATGTGATCAACTTTTTGAAGCAGAAAAACAAAATTCCTTAGTCAGCTCAGATTCTTTT
Source organism: Vaccinium myrtillus (assembly GCA_016920895.1). NCBI lineage: Eukaryota > Viridiplantae > Streptophyta > Magnoliopsida > Ericales > Ericaceae > Vaccinium > Vaccinium myrtillus. Next base: position 18,191,439 of record CM029279.1, read on the forward strand.
CAACATGAGGAGGATGAAACAAAAGAAGATGAAGATGACGAAATGCAAGAAGATCACGTATCAATTCATGACACAGGGACGGACAGAAATGGAGTGGAAAAAGATATAAATGAAAACGTGGCAAATATTGAGGTGGTGGCAGAAACACAATGGGACAAAGTGGAAGAGATGGATGATTCAGTTGGAACTCAAAGCGAAGGAGTTCAGATGGTCACTGCTCAACAAAGCAATTCGGCCTTGGAAGATGGAGAAATTTCTGGAGAGGATTTTACTCCAACTTTAGAAGATGGCACTATGGTTCATGGCTCAGTTGCGGAAGTAATGGAGTTTGAAAAAGGTTTTTAGAATCTCTCTCAAATGGGTTTTTTAAAAGATAAAGAAGATGAGGGTGTCCAATTAATTGTTGATCTCAACCCGAGTGAAAAGTTAAAGGATGCCTGAAATGGGGTTTTTTAAAAGATAATGGGTTTTTTAAAAGATTAGGAAGATGAGGGTGTCCAATTAATCGTTCATCTCAACTCGAGTGAAAAGTTAAAGGATGCTGAGAATGAAAAATGGAAGCAAAAGCCGATCGAAGAAATATTGGGTATTCCTAAATCGTTGAGGGGGGAGCAAAATTGTGTTCTGCTTAGATCTGTCGTTGCAACTGTTGTTCTACCCATTTCTTCTGAAGGCATCAACAAGATTTACCTAAATGAGGCTTAGGCTGTTTGGTCTCTGAACAAGATCATGGGCCAAGACTATGCGAGTGATGATGAAGAATTTATTTTTTTTGGGTAAAGAGGTAGAAGAATTGTGTTAAACAAAACCACCTTCCAAAACCGGCAAACAATACCACAGCCGTGAAACCGCCGACCAAAACTACCTACAAAACTAATGGCTGGCCAAAACCACCTACAAAACTAACAACAAAAACAAAAAAAAAATACAAAAAAATTGCAGGAAAATAAAGAATGCTGGAGCAAGTCGCCAGAGCTGTTACCCACCATCGCCAACGTCCTCAGGAGTCCAGATCTGGAAACCCCAGATCTGGCTCCCCCCTGGTCCAAAAATCGGGTGTAAGATCATTATCGTGTAAGATCATTTACAAAACACCTTTATCGTGTAAGATCTAAAGATAATACGTAAAACCATTGGAAGTCAAAGTTCTTTATCGTTTATGAAAAACCCTAGATCACCTAGGTTTATAAAATTTGTGATATTTAAACTTCTTTAATTATGAAGCACTAACCGATAATTAAACCAATCACACAACGGAAAACAATCAAATAATAACCACAACCATATACGTGTTGAATGGGTAAAAACCATGGGAAGGAATCATCTTATGATTATAAGTATTGTTACTCTTTACTGTGTATCCTCACTAGTAGTCCTAAGAACTACTTGCCGAATCCACGTTCACCATACTCCTACATGATCACCAATTTTTGAATCCTCAAGCCTCCCAAAGATGCTTTTCAAACTCCACGAATGGACTCGCTTCAATGTTTTAAATGGCAATGAATAATTAAGATGAAACCTCTTGAAGATGATCGATTAGCACTAAGATCCCATTGATCGTTACGATCCTTCGAGACACATAAGCCTTAGCCCTCAAAGATATTTGGAAGTGTAAAAACTGAGCTGTTGAAGTGATGGCAGCTCAAGATAATCTAAGAACCCTAATTTCTTTATATTTATAGACCCAGTGAAAAACACCAAATTCACTCAAGCGACTCTGAATCTCGCTTGAGCAACTAGTGACACCCGCCCAAGTATTTGCCTGAGCGAAATTCCTGCTACTCCTTAAAACACATTCCAACGCTTTCGAAAACTTGACTGAGCACTACTGCACTCGAAATTGCCACAACTTAGACAGACACTCTATGAAAGCATGAATGAAAAAGAACAACTCGCTAAAATGGAATACATGCAAATGTGTGTTTTGGACATGAAATTGTCAACCATGAAGGAGCTCGGCCTATGGAACTTACGGTTTAATAAGATGCTAAACATTGCATCTTTATCGCTAATATATCAATAATATCACATTTGTTTATATCAATCTCTAGATTAATTATGTTAGTTGACAACTAGGAGAAAGAGGAAGAAAATGCTGATGTGATTATTTCGTTTTCAAATTTTTTTAAAGTGCCGACAATTTCGAAAAACCGTTTGCTATTGGTTTTCTCATGGCCAATGGGTATCCAAGTATTCGGATTTTCATAAAAGAAGCCTTTTTTTTAATTGTCTCTTTGATCCGTCGTTGTTACCACTTGCAAGAGCTGATTAGTTATTACAGTAGATAGATACTTGTGGGATGTCACATGCAACGTCGTGAGTTCGAGCCTTGGTATTGTTTAGTGACAAATTACGTAATACTTTGAACATCATGTAATTCTTTTTGCTATTTTATGGGGGGCAAAGATCTATTTTACTTTCTTTTTTTTTTAAAGGCAAAAGGAATATATTAATCAAGTGAAATAGCAAAGATCTATTTTACGGTTGGAAAGCTACACTGAATGATTAGTCAATTAAGAAGCACGAATTAGACTCGAAATAATGTGTGTTTTTTTTTTATAAACAGATGTGTCCAGGCCACTTTGTGCAACCGGACAAATTCTGGGCCCCGGAGGTAAGGATCGACTGGGCATAACCCTCAGTGGCCCCTAAATCCCGGATCCGAGGATCCTGTATTACAGAGCTGCACTACAACCCTGTAGTGCAGCATCCCAACCATTGATCTCGGAAACCACTTAATAAACTTCACAGTTTTGAAGAATAATTTTGGAACTCTACGACAATAATTTTGTGTCCTTAAAAAATTGGATTCCCCAAAAGGGACGAGTAATTTGGGACGGAGGGAGTAGCTATATACAAAAACATGAGAGAGAGAGAGAGAGAGAGAGAGAGAGAGAGAGAGATTTTTATTGGGTTAATGAGAGAGCGCATTTCTGTAAATTGATTGAGGAAGAAGGAGGAGGTAGTTGTAGGTGTTGAATGGAAATGTGATTTGGCGGGGTAAGTAAGTGGTAAATTGTGAGCTCTCAATTGTATATGAATGTCCAACTAGTTTTCTATTTAACATATGTGGGACGACTAAAATCCTTCACACATGTTCCAACACCTACAACTGCATGTAGATTCTACTCTCTCTGCGTACGTGGTATTAATTTTTGAGTTGGAGAAGTCTAAAATGAAAGCTTTGTTTTCGGCTTTAATTGCACATTAATGGTGGACGATGAGATGGGTCCTCCAAATTAGTGGATTCATTTGCATGAAAACATTATAAGATTAACAAAATGTGGAGGAGGATTTTCATTAACGAATATGTTCAGATTTTGGTTTTATGAGTTGTGAGATTCTACTTAAGTTTTTAGAGCTACGTTATTTATCAAAATTTCATATAGCCAGGGCTGCAACTAACTTTTTAGGGACGGAAGTCAACTTAATGATAGGTTCTCTTATATTTTTTTAAGCCCTTATCGATATCTGAATAAATTAAATTTTCAAAGGGAACTCTTAAAAACATTTTTAAAACGAATTAAAAACGGTTTCGATTGTTACCGTGGGTCTCGAAAAGGTCTCACACAAGGTCTACATACGGAACCCATTTCACTCAAAAAAATGCACTTTGGGGTTAATCCAGATCCTTCTTACGCGTTTCACCTTAGGTTTTATTACTCCTACCGGATACCAAAACCTTAAGGATTGTATCAAGCCAAAACTCATCTACGTATTATTGTAACATATGCTGATGTACCCCTTGCTAGTTCCATTGACTATACTATATATGCTATCGTATAAAAGTTTTGTTTCACTATGGGCAGAGGTGGAACAAAGATTTATAATTAATCACTGGGATCAAGTATATATCTTGAGCATTTGTAGTGGTGGGGGACCAAGTTAGGAATGATCTCAGGGTGTCTTTGGGACAAATCATGTATAAGATTTTTGGGGTCAAAAAGACTAAATAATAATTAAAAAGTAAATTATACATCTTCTAGAGGTATTTCTATACTCAGTGGGGTCATATTGATCCCACTTGCCACCCTGTGCCTCTTCCCTTGGTTTTGGGAAAAGGAACCGCGGGACGGTCTGAGCATTTATTATCTTATGCTTATGTCTCTCCTACACTCTCAAATCAACGAAGTCGTGATATTTGGCTGCGCTGTCAAAAATAATTTAATTGTAATCGACAAGATAAAACTTTTAAATTGTGCATCAATACAAGAATTTAAAACTGTCTTTAAAGATCACTCTTCTTGCAAATCTAGTGACAAAAGTGCTAAATATTTGATGAACTCGGTTTAATTTCTATGTCTATTTACGTTCATATTACACCATCTTTTTGTACCCTTATTTCAATTAAATTCTTGGGGTTCAAGACAGACAGGGGTGGACAAAAGGAGTCTCGAGGTTGCCCGGGCGTTTGCACAACTCGAATTATTCTCTTAAATTGTATTAGCTTTTCAAGTTAATTCAGAAAAGTTTTACTCCCTCCGTCCCATTTTGAATATATAGTTAGTGTGTAAAAATTGGTACATTTCCTGTTTTGCCCGTAAAACCATATTCCATTTTGAAAAGTTAGGGGTTAAAGGCCTCCTATGTCCACTGGGTGACCTGTTGTGTAACGATGATGACGATGTCTCCATCAAAGACAATAACGGAAAGTTAAATTTCGTACAGTGTAACGATGATGTTTCCATAAAAAGCTAAATTTAGGAAGTTGGACACTTAAAAAAAGGGACAAAAGGAATATAAAATTGGCTCCTATAAGTTTCTTGGCTGGAAAATATGCTTAAAACAAATATATATGTGTGAAAAAACTCCTAGCTAATATATATATCCTAAGTTAACAACTTTTTGATTGCTTATGTTGAAATTAACTTAATGATAACTACGTACATACACACAAACTTACCTACCAAGTACAAATAAAAAAAATGTGAAATATAATTTTTGTCATCATTGTTGAGCTACTCGTGATTTGGGCCCGTTAAATCCTATGTCCACTGGGCGACCTGTTGTGTTATAATATTAACCTCATTTCACACCACGAAATGTGATTTGAACTGTCTTTTTATTTGGCTCGTCGAGTAGGTGTCTTTTTATTTGGCTCGTCGAGTAAGTATCAGACATCAATATCAACATGAACGGTTTATCTCTCTCTCTAAACTTCAACGTCTCTCTCTCTAATCTTTCTTTAGGTTGGTTTTCGCCTGGGGGGAGCGGCGCCTCCCCTCCTCCCCCCGGGCTTTCTCCCTTCCTTTCTCTCCCTCTCCCACTCCCTTCCATCCCTTCACCTTTCCTTCTTCCGACCGGATCCATGCTGCTTGGTGTGGATCTTTCCTCCTAATGGCTCATCGGAGCAGTGCTATCCGTGCCGTGTTTTCTTTGTTGGATGATCGCGGTTTCCGGCCTAACGGCCAATGGATGTGCTGTGTTTTGGTGGTGCTGTATTTGGTGGTTGGGTTGTGGCGTTTGGGCGGCATCGACGATAGTTCTTGGCGTCGTGGTGTTTCTGGGGATCTCCTTCTTTTTTCTCTTTTTGACAGGTTTCTTGCGGCGGTGGCGTGGTTAGTGGTCTACGGTGGGGTAGACGTGCCATTCTTTGGGACAGCAATAGGGGCCTGTTCCCCGGGTTCCAGCAATGGCGTGGCTGCGTCTCGTCTCTTCACTAATGCCGGATGTGTCGGATTTGGCAGCTATGGCGATGAGGAATCATTTTGTGGGCAGCAACGGAGTTTTGCTGGAGGAGTGCGCACGGTGTTTCGGATAGGTGGCTGGAAATGAGGTTGAGATCGTGTTTTGCGGCGGCAATGATCGTTGTGCATTTTTGGTTGAGCGGTGGTGCGTGATTTGGAAGCTGAAGGGGCGAAGCAAAATTTTTTGGGAAGTGGGGTTGGAAGGTTTGTGGGGTTCAAGGTGCATGTTTCTGGGTTTCAATGGATGTGCTGGCTTTTCGGGAAGTGAGGATGGGGCATGCCTTGACTTGACTGCCTTTTGATTTTTTATTGGGTGTGATGGATGAGCATATTGTGCATTATTTGTAAGATCTGAGTTTTTGTAGACTCCTGGGGTGTTGGCTTTGGCCTTTAGGTGAGCTTGTCTTATTGGGTGCCCTCGATTGGTTTCTTGCCAATCGTTGGTTTAGGTCTCGGATTGGACAATTTTTGCTACTTGGGCTTTTTGTTGTTTCCTTGCTCCTATTAGTCTTGTATCTATTTCAAGATTAATGAAACTTTTTTGCCGTGCAAAAAAAAAAAAAAAAAACATGAACGGTTTATCAGTATGAACATGACTCAAAACCATTCACATTTAATATCGATCAATCTAAAGAATTATTACTCTAGGAGATGGACAAAATATTGGTTAAAACCATTTTCTTAGGCCTAAGATGGTGCGATGACCCAATTCACTGCAAGGTCCCAAATCTGTGAAAAAATTATTAGATGCTCATGAGGCATTACCACATAGTGTCTCAGCTCACTCTACAACCATATATACATATGGTGCCAAGAATGAACATTAAGGCTTTCTTCTTTCGTGGGGTTCTTTCATTTCTACGGATGAATCAATTTGTGGGGTTCTTTCATTTCCACGGATGAATCAACATTAAGGCTCTCTTCTTTTGATGTGGGAAAAGTTCTGGTGGCCACAAATGTGTTTCGTGAGATTGATGAGCGGATTAACATTGAGATTGAATGGAGGAATTATAGACTAAAAGGGAAGAAAGATCCATGTAATCAACTTTTTGAAGCAGAAAAACAAAATTCCTTAAGTCAGCCCAGATTCTTTTCAACATGCGGAGGATGAAACAAAAGAAGATGAAGATGACGAAATGCAAGAAGATCACGTATCAATTCATGACACAGCGACGGACAGAAATGCAGGGGAAAAAGATATAAATGAAAACCTGGCAAATATTGAGGTGGTGGCAGAAACACAATGGGACAAAGTGGAAGAGATGGATGATTCAGTTGGAACTCAAAGCGAAGGAGTTCAGATGGTCACTGCTCAACAAAGCAATTCGGCCTTGGAAGATGGAGAAATTTCTGGAGAGGATTTTACTCCAACTTTAGAAGATGGCACTATGGTTCATGGCTCAGTTGCGGAAGTAATGGAGTTTGAAAAAGGTTTTTAGAATCTCTCTCAAATGAGTTTTTTAAAAGATAAAGAAGATGAGGGTGTCCAATTAATTGTTGATCTCAACCCGAGTGAAAAGTTAAAGGATGCCTGAAATGGGGTTTTTTAAAAGATAATGGGTTTTTTAAAAGATTAGGAAGATGAGGGTGTCCAATTAATCGTTCATCTCAACTCGAGTGAAAAGTTAAAGGATGCTGAGAATGAAAAATGGAAGCAAAAGCCGATCGAAGAAATATTGGGTATTCCTAAATCGTCGAGGGGGGAGCAAAATTGTGTTCTGCTTAGATCTGTCGTTGCAACTGTTGTTCTACCCATTTCTTCTGAAGGCATCAACAAGATTTACCTAAATGAGGCTTAGGCTGTTTGGTCTCTGAACAAGATCATGGGCCAAGACTATGCGAGTGATGATGAAGAATTTATTTTTTTTGGGTAAAGAGGTAGAAGAATTGTGTTAAACAAAACCACCTTCCAAAACCGGCAAACAATACCACAGCCGTGAAACCTCTGACCAAAACTACCTACAAAACTAATGGCTGGCCAAAACCACCTACAAAACTAACAACAAAAACAAAAAAAAAAACAAAAAAATTGCAGGAAAATAAAGAATGCTGGAGCAAGTCGCCAGAGCTGTTACCCACCGTCGCCAACGTCCTCAGGAGTCCAGATCTTAGGTGTCTCTTTGGATGTTAATTTTGCCTTGGTGGGGTTTTGGGAGTGGCTCTTTGGGTGTTTCTTTTTGGGTTTTGTTTTGGTTGTTTCTTGCCAACCTCGTATTGTTTTCTCTCCCTTTGAGTCCTGGCGGCATATGATTGTCGGAGTATGGAGGTGTCTTGTTTATAGGTATGCTCTTGCTTTGATTTGATGCCTCGTGGCTTAGGGTTCTTTTATTCTTTATAATTTGTTATGAAAGATTAATAAATTTCTCTTTTGCCGTTCTCTTAATCTTTATAATTTGTTATGATCAAGATTAAGTGTCTCGACTTCACATGAATTATAATATGGTTGTGGAGAGTTTTGAGGCACCGACCACTCTGAAGAACATACAGCTCATTCCAGCAACCAGGGAAGGTCCTATATGGGTATTTTTCTGTCAAAGAGTACAATTAATTAAATTAATATAATGCATGATTGAGTGCATAAAGATAACACTTGTTCAGTTTGCTCTTCAGATTTTGCAAATTTTTATTAGTGGTACTAATCCCAAAAGTTAAGAGTTCATTGGTTTATTTTAAAGTTCAATAAGTTTGATTAGAACCCAAATGACGCATCGTCGGTTAGCTAACCCTGTATTATTGTATAATTAATCTTGATCACCCTAATTTAAGAGCACTTTTCGTTTCCTGCCTGGAGGTTCTTACGAATGTTGGACTTGAAATTCAATCATGTTCTTATGAAAAACGTTGATTGTTAGTGCTGATTAAGTAGTGGTAGAAGAATCAAAATTCGATTTCGCTACTTAATTTTTAATTGTGTGCCTATTTTACAAAAACAAGCGAAGTCTTAAGAATATTAAACTTCATAGGCTACCTTTCTCCACAAATTGAGAAAGTTATTGAAAAGGAGAGTTTGTGGGGTTAGTGAGTACATCCTCGATCATGGAATATGAAACATGGTAGCTTTGGCCCAACACTAGCCGAACCCCAACTTATAGGGGTGCAACTGAATCGAGCTCGTTCGCGAAATGTTCAAGACTTGATTCGATAAAAGCTCATTTAAGTTTGATTCACATGTTAAACAAATTGAACCTCAGCCTTAATTCTGGGCTCGTTTAATTAATTAATGAACCAAATCTGAGTCTGAGAGTTGTAATACCCCAAGTTTTGGGGGAAGTGTGTGTTCTAGTCCCACATCAATTCGGAGCTAGAGTATCACTTGGTATATAATTAGGTATTTCTTTTAAGGCTAAAGCCGAAAGAGTGTCCACGATCATTAGCTAGATCGGGTCAAGTGTTCGACTCGATTTGGCTCGAAAACCTAGAATATGTGAATAGAACAAAATTTTCATTTATGAACTTGGCTGTGTATAAATTTATATAACTTGAATATGAAAATGTATAAACTTGCACGTAATGCTTGTATGTGTGAATATTTATACGTTTTATAACTTGCTATAGTTGTTTTTTTCTTTCTTTTTTTTGTTTGTGTACAAGTAAGAAATCTAAACTAACCTAATCTAACAACACCACACACGCTCCTAATGGGACTTGAACCCTGACACCACTAAGGGAGGCATTGGGTCATGCCGTTGAGCTAAGAGCTCGTTGGCCTATAGTTGTTTGTATATACGTTTGAATCTATTTCTATCCATGGTAAAAGATTATTAGCTTATCTAGTGTTTTAGTCCCTATAATTGTGGACATATTTCAATTTGGTCCTTATATTTGTAAATGTCTCAATTTCGCCCTTATAGATTTATGCAAGTTTCAATTTGGTCATTATATTTTAAATGTTTCAATTTCATCCTTAAGATTTCTGATTTGTTTCAATATGACTTTTTCTTTAATTACAAAACTGCCCTTCAAGTTTATATAATTATATATTACGCCTCTAAAGTTAATAAGATTATATTTACTAGGTTTTCAAACACTTTAAAGTTTTTTTTTAGGGATTTGAGTGGAGCTCTACTAACTAGTAGATAATAAGTGTTGAATACTGGCCATGAGTTTTTTTTCTTATCTTCAAACTTGATAAATCTTGTTAATACTTTTTATATATACTTTTCGTTAGTATTGACGTTAGCCTTTGGCAAGCATAGTAGGCATGCTATTGTAAGTACATTTATTTTTTAATGAATTATGTGAACAAGTAGCATTTGAAATAGTTAGTAAATCTACTATTGCAAGTATTTAAGAAAAATCTGATTTATTATAGAATTTAAAGAAATATGTACTGGTTTGGAGAAACTCACTCCAACTCATTTTTAAAAAAATAAATAAAATTGAAAGAGTTGAAAAACATAACTTAGGGAGTAATTCATAATTTTATAAACTTGAAAGGACAGTTTCGTAGTTAGAGAAAAAAATCAAATTGAAACTAACAACAAAACTTGAGGATGAAATTGAAACATTTGAAACACAATGACCAAATTGAAACCTACATAAAACTATAAAGACGAAATTGAGACATTTGAAAATATAATAACCGAATTGAAATCGACCCATAACTATAGGAACTAAATAACTAGAAAAGCCAAGATTAATTTGCACCTCTAAACCTTTATGAAGCATAAATATAGGAGTACAACATTTATAACTGGTTAAGGCTCATGAACAAGCTCGAACTCGACAGCTTGGCTTGTCAAATTTTCATTGCTCAAACTCGAACTCGGTCTCATTAAAAACTAACATACAAATCTAAATATTCTGCAAATTGGCTCAATTTGGCTCGTTGACAGTCCTACCAACCTTATAGGGACCTATTACTTACATCAAGCGCGGTATCCTTCACGATTTGATCATCATAATCCGATGATCAAATCCGAACAGTTCAATGAGAAATCCTTGAGTTTTTATCTGTAAAAAATTAAATAATCGAAAACAGTAAATATACGACAAATCAGGATTGCTCATTAATTAGGCAGACAGAACAATATATGTATATGTCTCGATCATGTGGGAGTCATTATTGCCCGATCAACGTAAAATTTTGAATAAATAAAGTTTTTTGTGCACTACAACCTGGTGGTGCACTCACATGCACTATTGGGATCGACATCATAACTCTATTTGTAATTATGCCATATTATATATGTTTGTTGGCTCAGAGTGTCCCTATGAATTTGGTTATACAATGTCATTCTATGCAACCATTCTAGAAACATATTTGCAACTCTCCATGAAAGACTTAATTGCAACTCTCCCCAACACCAACTGGTTTTAGGAGAGACGGTGAAAAGCCATAGCCCCAGTTTTTCATTAAAAAGGTTCAAGTCGCGGGAGCGTCATCATGAGAGAGGAATTGTTGGGCTTGAGTGTCCTCATGGATTTGGCTAAACAATTCCACTCCCCTGCAACTGACGTAAAAAAACAAACTTGTGAGTGCAAAGTTGAATGACATAAATGACTTAATTGAAACCCTCTAACACCAATTGGTTTTAGGAGAAATGGTAGAAAAGCGGTCCAATGTTGTTCTTCCTATTGTCCAACATTTGAAAGCTATTTGACTGGGTTACAACCTCAATTATGCCACCCAACTCAAGTGACAACCTCCTAATTAGGCGGTCAAGGGGTCAAATCTTGTTGAAGGCAAGAATCAATCATTTCCCCCTTTAGAGGTGCTCTTTCCTTGTTTATTTCTTTCTTTCGTTCTTCTGTATGATGGGCTTATTTCTTATATTAGTTGAGTTGTTAGGCTTGGTTATCTTGTGGATTCACTCTTGTACACTCTAAATTGGGAGGTCAATGGGTCAAATATTGTCGAAGGCAAGAATCGATAATTTCTCCCCTTAAAAGACTATTCCTTTCTTTCTTTATTCTTCCCTACGATGGGCATATTTCTTGTATTGGTTGAGTTTTTAGGCTTTATTGTGGATTCACACAATTGATGTAAATGTCCCATGGTTTGTATTTTGTAATTCATGCATGATGTAAATGATCTCTCGTATCGATTGATAAAAAAAGAAACTCAACCGACAAGCTCATTAATTTAGATTTAACCCATTTTTTGGATCTCACATTTGTTAATGCAATTATTTCTATTGTTCTTAATTTAGTATGGAAATAAGTTATGCTCGGGCCAGTTTTACCGTGTTCAAGTTCCATTCACCTCCATTCAATTTCAAATAGAATTAGCAATTTCTGGCAACATGAAAAAATCTACCATAACTCTGCAGATTTAAGGCCTCCTATAGATCTCTTCAGAGGGGGAAAAAACAAAAGGTCTCCTATAGTATTGCATTAAATAATAAATAAATAAATAAGAGTTCTCTTATAGGGTTTGGATTCTCTCCCGCCCCTTTCCGTCCAGTTTAGAGCTTTTCTGGACCCTTCTTTGGCTAAGATTGATGTTCTAAAGTTCTCTTCAACGAACTCTAAAAAGTGAACAATTTTAATTATCAAAGTGGCTCGAGAAGGACCCACAAAAGTCTGAAACCGGGTGGTGGAGAGCATCCAAACCCCTCCTATAAGTACCTCGCCAACTTTTAACCCTGATCAGCAAAGAGACAAATGCTGCAACAAGCCACAGACGGAGTGTTTACGATAGCTAAATCTACTCTAAAAACTTTAAGAAGCCAGAATCCAGAATCTACTCTAAAAACTTTTCATAAACAGGCACTAATGGTTTATGACTAAATAACTTCGTCCTAAAAAACACAGCCTGTGCGAGGATTCCGTAAGACGGGCGAAGCGTGGAAGAGAATGGATGAACAACTGTAACGGGTCAGAATACTATGACTTGATGAACGACCTACAGTTTAGCTTGAAAATAAGGGGTTTAAAAATAAATAAGTTAAAATTTGGAACGGCCAAAATAAAATCTATCCCGTATGTATTAAGTTTCAATTCCTATCTCAACATCAAATGATGGAACAGAAAATATAGATTGATGCCTTTTCCAGTATGGTAACCTCAGTAGCATTTCTTTACCTAGCTTATTACAGTAAGCTTCCCACCCCGTTGCTGCAGCAGAAAAAAGGCTCCAATCGAAGGGCTGTTGATTGCACTCGTTAGCAATTGTGCTGCTGAAATGTGTACCTGCTAATCCTTCATCCTTTAGAAACATATGTTTCAACCGGTTAACTTGTTCCTTCTGTGAAGGGGATAGTGGTACCACATGTATTTTCTTGTCGAGTGAAGATGTCTGCAACTCAGACGCCTTCCAACAGTAAAATTGAACTGCCTGTTCCAGCGCACAAGAAAACAAGCAATGAGAAACTTCATCCGAAGCAAAGCATTTTTCAAATAGGTTACATGTAGTTAATTGGTTACAATAAAAAAAAGTGTTCCCAAATCAAATACGGATCAAGAGCAAAAATGTGAGAAATCGTATTTTAACACAATTTCCGCAACTTTCAGCAACATTGGCTGGAATTTCACAAGTTAGGAGGCTCAAAACAAGCATGCAAAAGAAAATAGTACAAGAGAGAGGAAGAAATAGAACTGACAAACAAATAACTAGCTACGTTCCCTTCGGGAAAAAAATAAAATAAAAATAACTAGCTATGTTTATTGCAATAGATGAGGCTAATGATTTATTTGGCCACTCATTCCTTATGATTCCTGTATTAAAGCTCGTATTAGCAACTTGTATTGTTGTGTAATTTATGTCTTGGTACCAAGAAACAGTGTCCTATGCTTGCTTTATTGTTATGGATTATCAATCTAATAGCATTCTAAAGATCCTAGACCGCACAATTGGCACTAACATAGCTAGTTGTATTAGCAACTTGTATTGGTCTCCCAGGATTAGTCGAGGTGCGCGAAAGCTGGCCCGAACACCTGGTTATAAAAAATAAAATAAAATAAAATAAAATAAAACAATTGGCACTAACATACCGGATGAAATTCTCCATTTTTCGCATTAAAAAAGTAAGGTAAATAATAAAACATAACTTCAAGAACCAATGTTTTTAAGTGCCACAGTTTTTAATTAATAACCAGTACAAATAATAACAAACAAGTATAAATAAGACTAGAAATTGCTTATCGGATGGTTTTTCATAATTTTCTAGTGCTAAAGAGGAGTTCCGAGTTCACCAGTTTTGTTCCTGAAACCCATTTCACGCAACAGGTATGCCAACTGAGACCACCATTTGGAATCATGTCTCTTGGTTTTGGAAGTACTATTGGGTCTAGTGAAGGTCGGAGCAAAAATGCATGCAACCCCTTTCGTGGTATGGTTAAAAAGCTGAGGCAGGGTCGTCACGTGCTTATACATTGTTTAGCCATTCAAATCACCGAACTTAAGTTACAAAGATTACCTGGAGAACATGTAATATATTGACAAATTCCTCATCAAACAACTCATTTTCCCTTGCTAGTCTCAATGGCGCCATCAGTGTTTCTGACAAGTCATTAGATAAATCTAATGCTGACAAACAACTTCTGCATTGAGGTGAATAAAGATCATACCCAAGGGCATTTAATCTAGCAAAGCAGATGTCAAACCCTGACTCATAAGTGGAAGCTGTGTCAGGAGGAAACCAGTACATTCTACTTGATGCTGGCTGAGGTAGGAATGAACGAGTCTCGTGAATTGAACGATGTAATTGTCTTTCGGATAGAAAGGAAATAAGTTTAGCATCCTCGTCGTGGGACCCATCACGAGTAAACCATAGTGTTAGCGTAAGTCTCTCTCCACCAGTAATCTGTTCCAAATGAAGAAAGAATAATTCAAAACAATGTTTCGCAAATAGGGCTACTACTTTCCAAAATTAGGAACTTCAAAATCCCAATTTTGATGGTCGCTTATGTGATTTGACTATCACATTTCTCATTTTTGCACCTATAGATGCTAAATTTTCCCAATTTGGCTTGACAACATTACAAGAAGGAACACAAAGTCAAAACAGAGTACTTGAGAGTTACCTCATCAACAGAATGAATATTTCTGCTGTCGGCTGTGTACATCACAACATCCTGCCAAGATGCAGAATGAATCAGTAAAATGAATTAAATAAGTAAAACCTTTAACAACTAAAGGGCACTTACATAGTAACATACCCTCACCATATTTGGTTTTAGGCAGTACTAACTGGTCTCATGCAGCAATAAAATAGTTATTGTTCATTTTTTCCTTCAAACAACAATGCCACTTGAATTATATAGACATGGAAATGAAATAAGCCAAGCCAACCTATAAGGGGCTCAGTCATGCTAAAGACTGTTTTATGGGCTCATGATGAGCCAAAACATTCTAATTGGGGCTCAACGTAGTGAGGATTTCACGAGCTTAAAAGCTGAGCTCAATGCAACACGTCACGTCAGGTAGGGAGTGTAAGTAAAGAAGAAAACTCAAGTAGTGGATGGAAATATAACGTGACGTGTCACATTCTTAAAGGTTGCAATAGTGGAAGAACAAGGACAAAAGCTGCACAAACTTAAAAACTAAAGACATCAATGGGTTGTGGGCCTTGGTTCTATTTTATACTGGGTACCATACACATATCTTTCTACAACCTTGAATTTCAAGAGCGAACTAATAGGTCTCTATTTTCTGAGAAGCGATCTAATAGGGCTCCATTTTCTTTTTCTTTTTTTATCAAAATAGGGGTCCATTTTCTGATAGACTTAAAAAATAACTAAAGAGACCCTTGTCATGGGCCCAGACGTGCTCAGGGTTCGCCCTTGTATTTTTAATGAGCTAAGAACTAGTGCTCGAGTGCAGTTCATATGATAATATCCGATCCTGAATAAGCCTTACTCCTGTACTTTGAAACACCTTCATGTGTTACAAGCCCTTGGGTAGAACTCGCCCCCAAAAGCTAGCTCAAGGGGGAAGGGTGCCCAGGGACTTATAAACCCCCCACCAGGAGCCCATACTCCCGATGTGGGACAAGTCCCATACCTTGCACTGGATCATAACAAACCCAACCCCTTCAGAGCCGACGTCCACGGCGGCAGGTCGCCCTTCTGGCACCTCCGACAACACCCGTGGCGGCCTCTTCCAAGGAGGGACCTGCTCTGATACCAATGTTACAAGCCCTTGGGTAGAACTCGCCCCCAAAAGCTAGCTCAAGGGGGAAGGGTGCCCAGGGACTTATAAACCCCCCACCAGGAGCCCATACTCCCGATGTGGGACAAGTCCCATACCTTGCACTGGATCATAACATCATGGTTTTAGTAACCATACTGGTATACGATCTTACTATTGTGTTCATACAACAATAGTCTTTTTTTCTGGTAATTACCCTTTTTCTTTTTTTTTTGCTCGGAAAAAAAAAGGTACTCCCTCCATCCCTAAATAAATATCCATGTCGCACTATACACACTTTTCAAAAAATTGTTCATAATTGTACTGTATGCAAAAAATTTATGATTTTGAAGTCTTTGTATTAGTATAAAACAAAGTTAACTCTAACGAACAAAATCCGTATTGCATATAAAAAATATTTTAAATTAAAAAATATAAGCATTTTTTTATGAGGTCCAAATGGTAGACCATGGACATTTATTTAGAAGAGATTCTTGTATGTTACCTTCAACACATCTAAACCTTCTAAAAATATTTTAAATTAAAAAATATAAGCATTTTTTTATGAGGTCCAAATGGTAGACCATGGACATTTATTTAGAAGAGATTCTTGTATGTTACCTTCAACACATCTAAACCTTCTATCAGTTATTTCCTTCTATGATCTCTTACTTCTAATTAACTTGCAGTTTGCTTGTGAAAATAATGAAGCCTTCTAATGTAAGTAGAAGGGTTTTCTATACCGCTTCTTTGAAACATAATAGTCTGTTATTTTATGTAGATATGCAGGTATATTTATGCATATAGTTCCCCTTCCTATGTCTTGATAAATGAAAATGGCATGTTAGTATATGCTGCATTTGCACCCCAGATACCCATGTCTATGTATCCATGCTCCAGGGTAGATTAAGATTTACTCTTATGCAATTTCTAAAGCACGCAGACAAGTTTACGGAAAGCACGCAACAAGTTTATGGAAAGCAGCAGACAAGATTTAAGATTACAGAAAGCATTCAGATGTGAGAAACCACTCACTCACTCCGGCCATTGGCACAATAGTTGCAGGTTGCCAGTCCTGGAAGTGAAAAAGCCCGCCTTTGAAATCTTCACCATGGCTATTCAGATAACAAACTGCCTTCAGCACCACCAAAACCAAAAAAAAAATTAGGAAATTATTAGGATAAACAGATGATTCTGCAACTAGATAACCAATGAAACCATATTTGGCCTGTGATTGATGCACTTCAACCTTAATTACTCAAAAGGTAAATACATGATGTCATGAACCAACCCGAAGGAACAGCAATGTTAATGCATGTGAAGAAAACAAGACCTCAACAATCATTTAGCCTATTACTTTTATGTAAATACAACGAAAATGAGACCTCAACAATCTTTTCTCTCTCTACATTTTCAATTTATAGCCAGCCACTCAGAATCAACAGAGTTGCAATATATCTTTATTGAATTCAGTAAGAAGACTTCAAGCATGTTAACACTTAATTCAAGCACGCCATGCCACTACCTCACAAATCAAAATTACAGATACAAATCTGTTGATACCGGATTTATAGAAGAGGAAAAAACATGCTAAAATGACAACTGTTAAAAACCGATGGGATATACAGAAACAAGGAACAAGAAATAAATATACTTCAGAAGGCTATATTTTACTCAAACACGCTCTACCCAATTTCATTCATGATCAAAACATTGTATAGGACACTTTTGGAATGCCCCTCCAACCATAGGTAAAAATTTAGGTGATGAGGGTGGTGATTTTGTCATGGTGGTAGAGTTTGTGGGTGGTGTAGGGTAACTGGTTGTCGTCGATGGTGATGGCCATGATTGGGGGAGAGGTTTTAGAATTCAAACTCTTACCAATCTCAAAAGAAAGGAAAGCATCAACGCAAGCATACTGCACCTAATCAGGGTCGAGATTCTTGTTATCTCAATCACTCATTGTAACACATATCGGTTTCACAACCTCCACTCCCAACACCTGGCTCGCCAAAGTTGTCAGCCCCATATCCCTCGACTTCTTGTTTTGAACTTATGCCGACAAGAACCCAAATCACGGCATTCGCCACCGGCAGATGACGGTCCTTTAACTTCACCACATCCTTGTCAATGCCCACGCTGAAGAACATGTTCGAGGAGTTCGCGAGAAAATCAATTTGGGTTTGGGGGATGCAGGGGGAATGGAGTAGTTGGAAGACCAAAGATGATGCAGCGGCGACCGACACAGAGTTGGAGGGTGCTGACGGGAATCTTTTTGTCACGGGCACAGTTGGGGCGCCACTCGATGTCGAGGCCAACGAGGAGGAAACGGGTGGGGGTGAGGAGGGAAGGGGTGGGATTGCGGAGGGTTAGGGTTTCAAAGATTATGAGTTGACAAAGGAAGGGGTGTGCATCACGAGGGTGGTGATTTTGTCACCATTGAAGTTGATGTCATAGAGACATCATAGAGTTTGCAGGTGGTGTAGGGTAACTGGTTGTCGTCAATGGTGATGGCCATGGTTGGAGAGAGAGAGAGAGAGAGAGAGAGAGAGAGAGAGAGAGAGAGAGAGAGAGAGAGAGAGAGAGAGAGGGAAGAGGACAGTGGAGCGAAAATATTTTGAATGAGAATTTGAAGTCGGCAAAATTTACCATCCGCTCAGTGCAGGCCCGATACCCATTACATTTTGTACATATTCCAACAAGACGTGGAAGACTGTAGGTGAACGGAATAAAGATAGTATCACAAAAATGACGGAAATAACTCTCCTAACACTTTAAATCTAAACAATAATCAGGTGGGCACTTTTTCCCCAAAGGTAACTTTTCCCTCTTTTTCTTTACTTTCCTCTTTCCTTTTCACATTTCACTTTTTCCAAGTTAACAATTTAAGTTTATGTTACCTATGCTCGGAGGGATGTTCCAAGAGTGTCCTATATAATGGGTCATGAATGAAATGGGTAGCGTGTATTTTGGAAATAAATAGCCTTTTGCTTGCCGAGAAGTATATTTGTTTCTTTCTTTCTAATTCTGAAATTGAAGTATATTTACTTCTTGTTCCTCGTTTTCGTATCTCTTAAGGTGGATTTCTATGAATGGTGAAGAACCCCTACGCCCTGTATCCCCGTTAATCCTTGGGTGTTGTATCGCATCGGTGTTCAACAGTAGTTAGTGAGCGACAATCATTCATCCTTGTCATTTTATCATATTTTTGTTTCTTTTTTCCTCCTCTATAAATAAGGTATCAGCTGTCATATAGATGACACAAATGGTAAAAAAGAAAATTGTAAATAGAGTGTCAAAGAATGTTAAGGGTGCAAAAAACAAGTTCATTAGGTGCATAACCACCGCGAAGTCCCGTTGCTTCAGATAAGGTCTGTTATCATCACTGTGCCAGCCAATGCTTGCTCCTGTACTCCAGCTGATTTACCATATAAGGTAAGATCAGTCAGATCAACGATATCAGAGTATAAAAGGGTAAATGCTGTACAAAAAGCACCCCTACCTAGTATGAGCACAAAAATCTATCATCAAACACCGTAAATATATTCACAAGATGCAAACACAATAAAGAACAACTAAACAGATGACATCAAGTTACGCCGTAATCCCATTTTGAATTCCAAGACTAACACACACCACCCACCACTACCACCACCCCCGCGGTGCAAACGGGGCAGGTTTATACCAAAATTTTGGGTATATAATTGGGGCCGGGGAAAAAATCATCAAAGAATATTATAGGTAATGTTTGTTTGGGCTGGTTCAAAGAAAAGTTTTGGTTTGGGCTATGGGCTGGCCGGCTAGGCCTTACCCTTACTACCTAGGTCAAGTTTCAAGAGCACAAGTCAGTACTCAGTGGTCTCACTCACTACACGATTGAGAGCAGCGCAGCGGCGCTACTTCCAATCAGCTCTCGCCTTCTCGCCTCGCCGGCCTGCCGAAAACCCAATTAGATCATGTCCCTCCTTCCCTCTCTCTCCTCGCCAGATTGGTAGTTTGATTGCAAGTTGCATTTATGAGGGTTTATGTGTAGTAGTAATGTAAAACTATGGTGGTTGGATGGGTAGTAGTTCGTTACCATGGTTGGTTTTTGATAGCAAGGATGGTGGTATTCAAGGTTTCTACGCCATTCGAAGAAAATTTGCTATTTGTAGAGGGCTACTTGCCTGCTCTATTGTCCTGATCTTACAGCTTTTTTTCTCAGATGGGGGAAAAGAGGTGCCCGGGCGAAGCGGGTAAACCCATCCCCTGAATGGGGCAGGAACGACGTAGACTTTGTGTTACCCAGTCGGGTTCGGGGCAGGGCCTTTCAGCACCTTAGGGTCAGGTGGGGTACATCAAAACCCGCCCCAACCTGACCCATTGCCATCCCTAATCACAAGGCTGGTCTCATGAGCCTTCTGCAACTGTAGAATCAGATTATGTACCATACTGACAGGCGTTTCCATGTATATCTTTGCAATTTGCAGTACATTGCATTCTAGCAACATAGCCTAAACAAAAGTACTCCATCTAACTGAAATGTGGAAACGCAGATACATGACCATGCAATTTTGATTACATCTCTATCAAAAGAGATTTTACATCGTCCATTCCGCTAAGAGAATCTCATCTCATTTCATTTCATCAAACAAGTGATCTTTCAAAGAAAATCTCAAACAGCCAAAGAAACTCAAAAGTGCGGCTAAACCCACTCCGTAGCACTTAAGACGCTGTAAAGGTCTTCCAAGCTAAACATACAGCAGCAAAAAATACGGCCTGACTATATCCATATATGAAGTAGCATTTGCCGTACTAATGGCGTGGGATGTATCTTTAGTCCACATATCTGGACTACAATTTATCCCCCTGTAAAATATAGTGTTCAAAGATTGCTAACAACTTGCCCCATGTTTGATTGGCCGGACTAATAACGAGAAGATAAATGATTTCATAGGGATACTTTTTTTTTTTTTTGAACAGACATAGGGATACTAATAACGAGAAGATTAGCAGTACAACACCCAAAGGTACCAGATATCCCACACTCTACACAATTGGTTATATACATTTCCCACCAATCATTGCATTCAAATGGTGAAAATTAGCCCCACGAGACTTCTCATCCAATCCATGTCTAATCCAGCCAATCAAATGAACCTTTGGAGAAAGATTGTACATTAATCAGCATCTTGAAGGAGGTAATCAAAATTACAGTTCTCAATTGTTTATGAGTTACAACCTTCCTCTGTAGTCGTCCTACCATTTCAGAATCCCCAGAACTTATCTCACAAGCATTTAACAAACAGAATGAATGAAGAAGCTAACCTGATCAAGCCAGTGAACTCAACAAAGAGCTCGAACTCGCACCCAAAGAACTCCTCCGCCTTCTCTTTCAGCCTCTCTGCAATTCAAATAATCAAAAACCATGAAGACTCAAATATGCACCTTTTCTCGGACACGTGCGGGGGGCTGCACAGAAGCCACCCCAAATCCCCTTTTCTCATTCTCTCCTACTTTCTCAGCAACCAAACCCTAGGGTTTACGAGATAGAGAATAGGATATAGTACCACGGATGGGCACGAAAGGCATGATCAAGTGACCGCAGTTAGTTGCGATGAGATGTGATAGAGTCGTCGAGAACACGTTCGGTCTGTACCCCACTGTTCCACAGCTCTTGTGTATGAACTCTAGCTCCTACAATATATCACCCAACTACAGCTAAAAAATATATACACATGCGTATCTTTATATACAGAAGTCGAATTGCATACCTTGCAGAGTTCTAGAGAGAGAAAATTATGGAGGATGAGACGGGGATGCTCTGGATTCGCCATGGTTAATAATCGAGTAATTCTCTCAAGCTCTGATCGTCAGTTCAGTGCAATGGTAATTAGACCCGGGTGAAGCAGTTCGGACCCTGCGCATGGGCAGACAAGCCCGCCGCCTAGGGCCCCAATTTTTGGGCCTGATTTGGGGCCTCTTCTTGCTGAATGCTGAATTTATGAACTACAAAATTACATGGTCAATACTCAAAAGGGTTTTTCTATTGTCAGCCCAGACAATAAGACAACAAAAAAACAAAAAAAAACACATACTCCAATATACTTTTTTATTTTCTCATACACTTTTACACATCCCTATACATTTTTTACACAATTTCATACACTTTTTAAGCCTTAAAATCAGCCCATTGGGTTGATTTTAGAATTTTCCTACTCAAAATATGTTGCAGATCCAGCGGGTGTTTGCAAAAAATCGTAGGAACTGATTTTGTGATTTTAGCTTTTAAAAAGCTGGCATGAGTGTTTATCAGAAATTCTTATAACAGATTTTTGAGAATCTATGGACTCTTGGAAGCTAAAATAGGTAATAATATCACATTCTGCAAAGTTTGAGGTACTTTTTTCATATCAGATTTTAGATTCTAAATATTCTGGAAGTTTATTTTCAACTTTTTGCAGAAGAAGCAGTGCCAACTTCTACTATAGCTTAATCATAATCTCACAGTTATAGAAAACATTTATATTTGCTTCGATTAAAATCTGAAATCTAAAATCTGCAACAGAATCTAAATTTGTATCCCTAACTATCACAAACACGCCTCTATACTTTCTAACTTAGATGGAAGAGCGTGTGTAAATCTCAAGTGTTTTCCCAAGTTCGATCCTGTGTCAAATCATTCTCGTTCCTTTTTTTTTTTTAAAGGAAGCAAAACATATCATATTTTTAATAAAGCCAAGTACAAGAGCTCGTGCAAAGGAAGGGCACTACCAATCCAAAAATACAAAAAACAAAAAATTGTTCAACTCCGATGTCGAACGTAGTACTCTGCTCGTGGAGGTAGGTGGATGGAAGATTTCCGCTGGATCTACGAATTCACCGTCAGAATTAGATAGCTCAAGAAACCGTCGCCAGAATACCTGCTTCAAGAGCCGACACCTAGATCTTGAAATTCCAATGTGGGTCTCCAAAGCCCAAAAATGATGAGAAAGTGGGAAATCTTTCCTCCCTAAGAAAAGAATATCAATCATCTCACGATCATGAGGGAGGAGAGAGAGAGAGTACGGATAATCAATAAGTCTAGTACCACTCCCAACTTAGAGCAAAAACAACTGCTACTCTATATTTTTAGGCAAAAAAACTGGCGCACAGTGTATATAGCTATAGCTATTGCAGTTCAAAAAAAGTGTATATAGCTATCCTGTCACTCTCAACACTCCAACAATACTATCTATTTTACCTATCTTTTATTAAAATATTAATTTTTGCTTTTTAAAAATATCATAATATATTACTCACACACACACGCCGGTGATCCAGTCAAGGATCCCGGATTGAAGGTTTTTTGGTGTTTTGAAGGTTTTAAAAATTGCTTTTGCATAATCCGAACCGTCCAATGTGTTTAAAACGTGTTTTTAAGGGTCCCTGCAAGAAATCATCAAAAACAAAATATCGAGAAGACCTTGATCCGAGCAATTTTTCACAAAAACTGTACATATACGGTTTTGTGAAAAACTGTTTGGATCAAGCCCTTCCCGGTATTTTTTTTTTGATGATTTGTCACGGGGACCCTTAAAAACACTTTTTTAACACATTGGACGGTTCGGATCATGAAAATTTGATCCGGAACTATGAGTCCCGGACTTAGGGATCCTGGACTAGATCGGGACTGATATATATAAGGGACCCTTATTTAAGTTTCCATGCGGACCTAGGGGTATTTTTGACTTTCCGAAACAAATTTTGACAATCCGAACCGCTCAATGTTTTTAAAACGTGTTTTTAAGGGCTCCCGCGAGGAATCATCAAAAAAGTTAACCGGGAAGGGCTTCATCCAAATAGTTTTTGATAAAAGTTATACATATATAATTTTTATCGAAAACTGTTTGGATCAAGCCCTTCCCGGTTACTTTTTTTTTATGATTCCTCGCGGGAGCCCTTAAAAACACGTTTTAAAAACATTGAGCGGTTCGGATCGTCGAAATTTGGTCCGGAAAGTCGAAAATACCCCTAGGTCCGCGTGGAAACTTCAATAAGGGTCCCTTATTAGAAGTTTATTGATATATATATATATACAGACACAATTTGTGTCTGTCGATGCTCTCTGCTAAACAAAGCTCCATCGCCGTCGACCAAAGCTCCATCACCGTTGATCCTTGTGTGCATCTGGTCGAAATCTCGTCGGAATCCACTCAAAATGGTGTGAAATCAGAAGCTACAACCTCGAATTACGCGATTTAGGGTTTCAATCGTTACCTCTGGTTACCGTTGATGGTCGCCGTAGCATTCTTCGCCGTCGCCGTTTATAGTCGATGGTCGTCGTAGCATTCTTCACCATCGTCGTTGTGGGTCATCGTTGTTGTTGTCGCTGTAGGAGAAAGAGAGGTCGGTCTTCTGGCTGTAGGAGAAGGAGAGAGAAATGATGTAAAAAAAATTGGATGGAGGGTGAACATTGTCTAGGTAAATTTACCTAGGTACTGTAGAAATATGTATGGTGTACAGTGTTTTGCCCAATCTGCTGGAGTTCAATTTCCTCACTTTCCTTCTCTATTTTACCTCAAATCTGCATATGGAGGATCTGCTGCTGATGCTCTTATAGATCCAATTGCGTACACACTTACATATTTTGTGGCCCTCACACACACTGCGCTACATAAACAAAAGGGGGAGAAAGAAGTGGGGAAGAACTATAGGGATGGCAATTCCACCCAAAATCAAAGGGTCCTTGTGGGCACCCGTGACCTCCGCGAGAAACCTTGAAAGCACTAGAACGCGCATTCATTAGAGTCGCCACTTGATTTTAAGGTTAACCAAGCAACCGAATTCAACGTACAAAATTCAAGACTACCGGTTTATATTAACCAAAGTGATCTTGGTTCGGGAGCTAAGTTACGGGATGGGAAGGTTTTATTTGAAAAATGCACCCATCCCGTCTAATCAAAATGATTAGTCTCTACTCATAATTATGGGATTTCAGAAGAAGATTTAAAGTGATTTAGACAATTACGGGAAAGGGAACAAGGAAAAATAAATAAAATTAACGATGCATGATTCTAGATTTAGAGAAATGAAACATTACCAAAAGTTAATAAAATGGCGAAGACTGAACTTCTTTTGATCAACGTCCGGATGCTCCCCTCAAAATCACGAATTCGGCGAGTATAACTCCGCTCACCGCGAAAAGTACTTAACTTAACTAATGCTTCGAAAAATTTGGATTAAGGACTAAGCTTTGGGTAATTTTGGAGACTAAGCTAAGGACTAATATTTTTGGGATTTTGGTGGTTGATTTTTTAAGAGGGTTTTCTTGGTTTTTGGGAAGAGAAACACTAGAGGAAAGTTTGGGATGCAAAGAATAGGCTAGAACAAGGTTTTTAGGCTAGGATTTCTTGAGGTTTCTTGTTGTGTTGAAATGAGAGGCTTAAGGTCCTATTTATAGACACCATGGAAGCTTCTTGAGTTAATTTTACACCAGAATTCGGATGGGAGGTGAGTGAATTTGGCATGGGCAGCCATGCCAAAGCTGCAGAATCTGTCTGGAACTTAACCTTGCGTCCGCAAGGTATAAGTGTTGCGTCCGCAAGGTTGACCTTGTGTCATGCTCCTGCGTGCGTATGTCGGTTGTTCTTGTGATACGTAAAATGA
Source organism: Vaccinium myrtillus (assembly GCA_016920895.1). Taxonomy (NCBI): domain Eukaryota; kingdom Viridiplantae; phylum Streptophyta; class Magnoliopsida; order Ericales; family Ericaceae; genus Vaccinium; species Vaccinium myrtillus. The sequence continues at coordinate 18,216,828 of CM029279.1, forward strand.
TATTTTGGATCAGAAATTGTGCTTTTTATTGGGCTAGAACCGATCTGTATGATATTACTATCAGGAAATATACATATATGCATATGAATATATACAAATATATAAATATACAATTTCCTTATGTTAGCTTACCTATGATGTTGCCTTTTCTACAGTTTTTTTAATTTTCTTTTATGTTTGTTCCTCGTTGGCTTATACTTAGTGAAGTTAATTTTCTTAGTAATTTTGTTTGATTATTAAGAGATTAATGGTAAAATTTTATGACATGCTAATCTTTGAAATTATTTTTATGTTTGTTCCTCGTCGGCTTATACATGCTAATCTTTGAAAATAATTAGCAATATAATTATTTTTTCGTCATATGATCATTAATGAAATCGATAATATCCCGAGCATGGTGTGGGTCAAATAAAAACCGAACCTCGTACGGTTTGGATAAAACCATGCACATCAGCTAACGTTTGGATTTGGGTATAAATAAGTGCTTTGGGTTTGGATATGGCTATTGTAAAACTCAAACCAAACCGACCTGTTGCCATTCCTAAGAAGTAGGGAAATGGGCGGTAGCGGGGTGGGGTGGGGAAGGGGAAACCCTATTACTCAAAGTCTCTCTCTAAAACTCTCTCAACCTCTCTCACCTTATTTCACGAAATGGAGGACTCTACTGTCCCCATAGGATGGCAAGTTGGGGTGGAAACTTCGTAAACTCAACACAAAGTTAGGGGGTAAGGGTTTGAATATTTCGGACACGAAAAATGTATATGACATGACCCGAGAACACGAATATTAAACAGGTCGTGTTCTTGTAAACCCGCATAACCCGAGCACGACACGGATTAACCTGTTTGTCTGTGTCGACAAGTTAACCCGAACCCGACATGTTTAAAACCATATAACTCGAGAACGACATAGATTAACCTGCATTTCTGACCCACATAACCCAAGAACAACACGGATTAATTTGCATAACCCGAACTCAAATTGACACGACACATTAACATTAGTCGTGTTCGTGTCGTGTCATAGTAGGTCGGGTTCGAGTTGACACGGGTAATTTTAGGTTGGGTTAGAGCAAATCCAATGCAGTGCTATCCATGGTGCTATAGTCATAATATGAAACCAATTTTAGAACTAAGCAATCCAACGCATAGTCAAATCCAGATGCAAAATGGCACAGATGGATACTTGGTGATAAATATAGAACCAAAGATGGTTGTAGCCATCCTTGACAGCTCATCATCCAACTGAAAAAGGGAGGGAAATGGACATCGGACTTACCAGGTTGTTGCCGGAAAATAATCGGAAAGTGGCCGGATAATTAAAATATGCCGGAATTGTTGCCATTACTGACGAAGATGAAGACGCCGGTGGTGGGTTTGATCGTTGCATCAACCGTCGGAAAAGAAAACACGCCGAAAAACACGATCAGAGGTTGGGTTTCATAGTTTTTTTCCCTTGGGTTTGATCGGCTGCCGATGGTGGATGGTGAAATAGAGTGTTTGTGTGTGTGTGTGTGTGTGAGTAGGGATGGCAATGGGGCGGATCGGTTCGGGTTTTGGCCGATCCGCACCCAAACCCAAAGGGTTTCGGTTCGGTTCGGGTTCGGTTCGGAAAAGGGAGAGGATGAACCATAACCTAACCATTCGGGGTTCGGGTAATTTCGGGTAACCAATTTTGTGAAGGAAAAAATAGCTACCCATTTGGGTAACCGAATTGTACCCATCCCGCCCCGCCCCAAACCGTACTAAAACATGAATAAATTGAGTTTAGGATATTTTATTATCTCAAAAAAATTGAAAAAACATGAAAAAAATAACAAAAGGAGGCTACAAATATCAGTCAAGAGACTCAAGACTATAATATATAAAATATCAGTTGAGAGAGTCTCAAAATGTACAGAATGTGAGACCAAAACCTAACCTGTGAATATCTTACATATATATACGAGAGGTAAAGTGTAATTTTAAAATATACCTAAGGGGTTTATGTAATATGTATATATAAAATAAGGGTATATATATAGCCAGGGGTACATACACAATTACTATAAATTTTAGGGGTAAATATGTAATTTCATATTTTGGTTCGTTTCGGGTCACGGTTCGGTTCGGGTCACGGTTCGGTTATGACCTCAAACCATACCCGAACCATACCCATTCGGTTCGGCCATATCCCATACCATACCCATACCCACGGGAATATTTCGGTTATGGTTCGGGTAAAAATAGCGGTTTCGGTTCGGGTACCCATCGGTTCAGTCGCGATTGCCATCCCTATGTGTGTGAGAGAGAGAGAGAGAGAGATAATTTCATGGGTGAATCGGCCGATCAGATGTTGGGTTGGCCGGCCCTAGGTTTTCCCCCTTTGTCGATTTACAGAGAACCGGAGAAGAGAGAGAGAGAGACAATCGTGTTTTGGGAAGAGGAAATGGTAGGTGAAAAAGTTAGGTGAGAAAATTAGGTGTGAAAGTTAGATGAGAAAGTTATGTGAGAAAATATATGGGTAGAATGTTAGTTGAAACAGTGGAGGACAAAAAAATAACGTAATTAAAAAATAATTTGGAAAGGGGTTAAATAACGGGGTTGAAAATAACGTACATAGTTGAATTGGGGTTGAAAGCGTAATTAAAAATGAGATGGTGGGAAAGTTAGTTAAATTTGGAACTGTTTGGTTCTAAAATAGAACCAAGCATTGGAGACTGGGTTCTATTTTAGCACCAAAAACCACTTTTTGGTGCCAAAATATAGCAATAGCTATAGCTATTTTAACAATTGCATTGGCTTTGCTCTTAGGGTTGGTATTTTTGACACGTTTATGTAAATAGGTCTTTTCGGGTTGACACGTACTAACCCGAATCCGAATTGACGCGACACGATGCCCACCCCTAATGGAAGGCTTGCCAACCCCCAAAACTACGTCGTTTTGGGATTTTTAAGGAGTTTCCTAAGTGTGTTGCTAAAGCCCCGTTTGGTACTCATTTAAGTTCTTGGTTTTCATTTGTAGTGTACCACTTTTTCTTGGGACTTGGATTTTTGATAAAGCACATATGTTTTGAACCATTGCCTCGAACCACTGCCTTTTTGAGCAAAATCAAAGACCCAACACGTACAGGTCCTTCATTTTTTTCCTGTCCAATATTTCAAAGAACAAAAATCACACCCCTAAAGTTTATTTAAAGAATTACTCTAAGGTCTATTATAGCTTTTTGTAACATGTCTAGTCCACCTCTTAGTTCCATAACTCCTCTAATCCACTTTTTTGCAATTTCTAAGGTGTAAGGTCCACTCTCCATTTTTAATAGACAAATGTACCCTCACATTAAATTTAATACATAATATACTTTCATAGGGTACCCTAGGGTTTAGGTTTAGACACTTTAATAGGATACCCTAGGGTTTTGGTTTAGGGTGCACTTTCCTATTATAGGGTTTTTAGTGGTTTAGGCACTTTTATAGGGTACCCTAGGGTTTAGGTTTAGACACTTTCATAGGGTACCCTAAGGTTTAGGTTTAGAGTGCACTTTCCTATTATAGGGTTTTTAGTGGTTTAGACACTTTCATAGGGTACCCTAGGATTTTAGGCACTTCCTCTCCAACTAGGATTTTAGGCACTTTTTCTTAGGGTACCCTAGGGTTTTAAGGGTACCCTAGGATTTTTAGGGTAGGGTACCCTAGGTTTTTAGGGTAGGATACCCTAGGATTTTAGGGTGCCCTAGGATCTTAGGGTATCCTAAGAAGCGAGGGGTATTCTTGTAATTGGTACGTGTGAGTGGACTGGATGTGTTAGGATAATATTAGGTGGACTAGAAGTGTTAGGAAATAGCTATAGTGGACCTTATAGCTAGGGGTGTACAAGAAAACCGAAAAAACCGTCAAACCGGACCAACCAAACCAAACCGGTTTAATTGGATTGGTTCTACGGTTCAATGGGTTGGTTCTGGTTCTATAAAAAGGAGAACCGTATATTTTGGTTTGGTCCCCGGTTTCATAATTAGGAACCGGGATTCGAACCGAACCGGTCCGTTTATATACATACATATATTATATATAATATAATATGTAATAGGTTATATAATTTGTTAACCTTGCAGATAGATGCCTACTGCCATCCATATCTTGCCGTTAAAAAAAATATGTCATCCATAATCCATATCTCCATTCAAGATAACCTGTCATGCATATCATTTACATTGATACAAGATTTCCAACCCCCACCAAACTCTCCATAAACATATCCACTCCCCCACAAACCCCGTTATATAACCGGCAATTTTTGAATGCTAACATGGTTTAGAACCGGAAACCGAACCAAACCGGACCGCTTTAATGGTTTGGTGTGGTTTGGTTCCATATGTGTAATGGTCTGGTTATGGTTCTTAATTTTTTGGAACCGTTAAATATGGTTTGGTTCCTGGATTTCTACAAAACCGGTCCAAACCGGACCATGTACACCCCTACTTATAGCAATTCTCCCATATGGGCATCAAAACTGTTTGCTCAATGAAAGAGGGAGCAAGATGCATCTTCTAAACTAATTATTGCCAAGAAGTGGTTATGTGAAAGCTTCGATTGATTCCTCTTTTGTCGTTACGCAAAGATAAACCCAGTTATATCAAAATTAAAACATTAAAGCAAAAGACAACTGAAACAATAAGAAAATAAAAGCCACATGAAATCAGGACCAGGGGGTTAACCAAGATTTTGCATCAACCTACAATATTAGTAAAGGGCATTAGGAATATATGTTGTATCTTGTGGACCTTGTTGTTATTCTATAATTGTAATTAGTTAGGTAGTTAGTGGTACCTAAGTATGTGGTTAGGACTATAAATAGAAAACATATGTTAGTTTGTGGTCAATCGAGAAAATCAAAAATGAAATTACGATTGATTGTTTTCCCTCTCTTTCTATCTTTAGGGTTTTGAGTTTCTTGTTTCTTCAATTCATCATGGTATCAGAGCGATCAGACGAAAGTCACAAGATCCTGAGATTGATTCTTGATTCTTAGATTGCTGAATTGATCTACGATTACTTTTGTGCGAATCAGTAAAAATGTCCGCTGCAGCAAGTGCTTCAACCACGACGAACTCATCATCGTCTTCGACGGTAACCCTACCACCTGCTCTTTGTGTTTCTGGTGTCCAATTTTCACTCGTTTGTCAATCTTAAACTTGATTCGACAAATTATCTTCTATGGCGAATACAAGTGGAAAATGTGATGAGTGCTAATGGATTCTACGAATATTTGGAAGGTTTAGTACCATGTCCTGCTCCACAAGTTTGAAATGATGAAGGAACCCTAATTACAAACCTTGAATTTACACTGTGGAAGTTGATTAATACACAACTCCTCACATGTCTCATTGCATCTCTGTCTCCAACTACTTTACCTTACATTCTAAGGTTACACAATGTTCATGATGTTTGGGACTCTCTGTCACACCGCTATAATTCATTGTCTCGCAATCATGTTCAAGATCTTAAGAGCAAGCTGTATAGTATCACCCAAACATCTACTCTTGAGAACTATGTGGATACTATTAAGGAGTACACACAAAAATTGATTGCTGTCGGGCGTCCTGTTGATGAAGATGATTTGATATTTCACACCCTACAAGGGTTACCAAAGGTTTTCAATGGTTTAAGAACAACTGTCAGGGCAATGATTACCAGGGGTGAGCATGTTACTTTTGCAGAAGTGGTAAACATGGTTAATGCAGAACTTCAACAATTGCTTCAAGATTCTATAACAGAGACTGATAGTGGTACTGTTTTAGTTGCTACTCATGGTTCACAGTCAGGTCATACAAAGACAACTGATAATACATCTTCTCTGATTCAGTCTTTTAGTCATCTTGGGCTTAATAATTAGAGTGGAGTGCCTCAACAGAGTGGAGTGCCTCAACAGATGGTGTATTCTCCTCTAATGGGGTGTGCTAATGGTTCAATTCTTGGTCCTGCACCTCAATTTATATCACAGTTTTCACAGCCTCAATGTTACTCTAATTCTTTTAGAGGTTTTAAAGGAAAAGGTAGAGGTTCAAGACAGCCATGTGAAATCTGTGGCTGGTCCAATCATACCACCAATTATTGTTACTACAAACACCAAGCATTTCAGCCCTATCAGTCCTACAATCAATCTCCAACATGGGGAGTTCCTGGTGTATCAAATGCACCCTGGATCAACAATGTATCTTATCCTATTGGTGTACCTATGTATCAACCTCCACAACCACAACAATCTCAGCCTTCTCTCAATCAGAATTTCTCTACACCTCAATCTCAGATGTATTCACAATCTAATTACCAAGCACCATCTCCTGTTTTTCACCCACAGCCACCTGGTTTTGGTATGCCACAGCAACCTGGCTATGGGGTGCCTGGTTTTCTTGGTTCATCTTCTGGTTTTGGGGTACCAAGGACAGCTTCACAGCCTCCACCTCAGGCTAACTTTGTTGGTTTTACTGAGGCATTCACTGGTCCTGCAATGGCTTCATTTCTGGAAATTATTCAGGTGTTCCACAGTCACCATCAGGATTTGTTGGGGTTTCGTCTTCTTCATTAGCCACTGGACCATCATCTGTGAAGCAACCATGGTATTTTGATAGTGGTGCAACAAGTCATATCACAAATAATTTTCAGCACATGGTCAATCCACAACCTGCTGCACCACATGATGGTATAATGGTTGGTAATGGCTCACATATTCAGGTTTCTCATACTGGCTTAGGTCTGTTAGCTACTCCTTCTGTTCATTTTCAATTGACCAATCTTCTGCATACACCATCCATTACTCATAATCTTCTTTCAGTTCATAAGTTTGCCTTAGATAACTCCTGTTATTTGACTTTTGATGCATATGGTCTTACTATTCAGAACAAGAATACCCACAAAATATTGTACAAGGGACCCTGCCACAGGGGTCTGTATCCTCTTCTGATCTTCTCTGAATCTCCTTCTTCATCATCTTCCATCACAGCCTTGCTCAATACTTCATCATCCACTTCTGCAATGACTTGGCATCAGAAGCTTGGTCACCCTAGTTCTACTTTGCTGTCTGCTTTAATAAAACAGTCTGACTTGCCTATTATAAAGTCTCATGTTCCTGATTGTAGATGTTGTCACATGGCAAGGAGTCAAAAACCTCCATTTACTCTTTCTGAAACTATTAGTTCCTTTCCTTTTCAACTTGTTCACTCAGATGTATGGGGACCTTCCCCAATACCTTCTCATAAAGGATTTAGATATTATCTGTTGATTGTGGATGATTTCACCGGATTTACATGGCTTTTTCCTCTCCATTACAAATCTGAAGTCAAATATGTTATTGAACAGTTTAAAGCTTTTGTATTCACTCAGTTTCATGCTCAAATTCAGACCTTTAGAAGTGATAATGGGGGACAATTTATTAATCACTTTCTTCAAACTCTTATGCTTGATAGTGGGATTATACATCAGACTTCATGTCCTCATACTCCAGAGCAGAATGGCCTAGCTGAAAGAAAGCATAGGCATTTGCTAGAAACCACCATTACTCTTTTATTACAATCTCATCTACCCACCAGTTTTTGGCTTGAAGCTCTCACTACAGCTGTCTATCTTACAAATAAATTACCTCATACTAGCCTTAATTTTCAGGTTCCCTACACTCTCCTCTATAAAACTGAACCAGATTATATGTTTCTCAAACCATTTGGGTGTACTTGTTATCCATGGTTGAAACCTTATGTTCCCAACAAATTGACTCCCAAGTCTCAACCATGTGCATTTTCGGCACAGGCTAAAGGACCATCTCTGGAAAATGACAGAAAATAAAGGAAAAGAATAGAAAAGGAAGGAAACTTAAAAATTATCTCTTCCGTTATTTGATTTGGAGAGAAAGAGGAAAGGAAATAACATATTCAAATTTTATGCACATTTGAACTATCCTCCCCTTTTTCTTCTATTTTTCTCCCATTTTCTTTTCCTTTTATTTTCTCTCATTTTCCTTGAGTTCCAAACAACCATTAATTTCAAGAATTGCAACTAGGAGGAAACTTGTTTCACTAATGTTGCTTTTTGATTAGATTGATACACAATTAGCAGTCATGGGGTGTACCAAAAAAGCTAATCGCAGTAATAAGAGGTTCCAAATGTGTCTAAAATTCAACTGTGTCTAAATTCATTTCTTCTGAGAATATTACCCTGTGGATCATATTTCTTTCTGAGTAATAAAAGGCTCAACTTATCAATCTTAACTAGGAAAAAAATATTTCGAGGGAAATTTTTGCTTGTCAGCTTATCACTTGCACTTATCAACTTATCAATCTTCTAACAGTTGGTTTAAAAATATATGTACAGTTTTTGTTGTCAGCTAAAATTGCACAACTAAAATTATCAAAAATAATCAGTTGGTGGGTTAAAAGCTCGAGATACTATCAACTACTAAAAAATTATGAAATAACCTCAATAGTGGACCGTTCGCGAACTATTCGAAGCTCGGTTCGGTAAGAGCTCGTTCGAGTTTGTGTTCTAAATTGCTAACTAGCCCTACCGAGCTGGATTCAAGCCTTAATTCAAGCCTAAATTCGGCTCGGTTAGGCTCGCTTGAGTTTAACGAGTCCCACTGAGCCGAGCCCGAGCTTTGAAATTTTTTCACGAGCCGAACTCGAGCTCACTTGTCTAGGCTCGAATCGAAACCGAGCCGAACTCGAGCCTGACTCATACCTTAACGAACATATCCCGGACATTATAGGGTTCAGCTCGTTTATAGCCCTACTATCAACCAACCAATTCGCGCATCAAATAAGACACAACAATTATAGGATTCCATATCACAGCCCTATACCATCAAGAACTTGTAACCAAGGCATGGGAGCAGGTTCATGTTCGATGTCTTTTCCCTTCACTACATTTTTGGTTTAGAGCTTCTCACTCCTTTTATCGAGCGTTAAAAGGATGATGAACCATACTAAGGCCTAGTTGAACATGAAAGAGCACCTATGAATACCAATGAATTTGACAAAACTGGACCCATCAGATCTAGAGCCTACATATGATTCCATGATAATCACTCCCAGAGAATGATTTCCAGTGACTTGCCGAGGGAGTTTTACTGTGAAGCAGAATGAAGAGCTATAGTTTGATTGAAGATGAGTCCATCTGGTATAATAAGGCGTTCATATGATATAATAATAAGACAACAAAAAGGGAACAGAAAGCGGAAGGGATTGTAACCGAGAAGTTACTCCCTTACCCCTTTGCCCACTGGTACTACGCTCAAAGTTTCAAACTTACGCCGCTCTTTACATTTTCTTTGACTCACTGCAGTTTGCAGCATCCCCCACTTTCCCCTCTCTCCCTCTCTCTAAACAGTTCCACCTGGTTTGTTAGCCGCCTTCGTGTCAGTACTGCTGCCTCCATCCACACTGCCATTGCATTCTTTCCGTGGCATCTTCGCATCTACTTGACCTTTCGAGGAAACACTACTATTACTGTTTGGTTTCCCCAAGCCATTGTCTTTTTCCATCACGACTGTCGTCTCCCCAGAAAAGCTTGTTTCGGAGGAATTACCAGAACCAGGTGGTGGAAGGAAAACTCCGGTGCCCGGAACTGGTAGACGCGGCGGCGGAGGGTGCCTCGGAGGTGGCACCACTGGCCATCCAGATGAAACAGGTGGCAGAGCGACCGGAGAGGGAAAAGACATGGGCGGGGAAACCGGGGCGGGCACAAAAAGTGACTGGATCCCATTTGGAGCTGGCAGTACTCCGGTTGATGGACCTGGCCCATAATGTTTTGGCCCAGGATGGCGGATGTGATTCGGTGACCTGCTTGGAAGCGGGCCCCAATGAGAGTTCGGTGCTACTGAAGCTGAAGGGAGACGGTGTCCGTCGCCCAGTGTGGTTTTCCTTGGCAGTGACTTCGTAAAGGTAACAAGTATTCGCTGCTTGCGAAGGGAGGGGATTGCGTGTCTCGCGAGATCAGCGGAGTTCCCTTGCATAACTAGCAGCGATCTGCATTCCACAGTTCGCATTAGATTAGGAAACACAAAAATACAACAGTTCAGCAGATTCTAAGATGGTTTGTTTGATTGGACTACTAGTGAAGGAATACAGGATATGCAACCCTTTTTCGATAATTTTGAGGAGGTTAAAACACCACATCCTAAGGTATTATATATCCCGTGGAATTTAATACTGGTCACAAAAGTTCCAACCAAACGTGATAATCCAATCCAAATTCAATAAATGCCAACCAATGAACCCATCAACACGGTGACCTAAAAATAAAGAGTCCCTGATTGACCAGAAACAAAACTATATCCCTTACAAATTTGATACTTAAAAACTACACCTATTCAAATCAACCATTAATTCTGCATCAAATTATTAGTGGCCTACCTCACATTGTAGTTTAAGTCGAAAGACTCGAAACATCACCACCGAGGTGTTTTAGCCAGAAAACAGAGTGTCATTAAATATCACGGAAACTTAAAATGTATGATGCAAGTTTTGAGCAAGATTATGCTCTAGGGACCGCCAAAACCTTCCAACGGAGTGGTCAGATTGTGCCACTCACTGTCATTAGAGAATTGCACTCCATTTTAAAGGTTTTGGAGGCCCCAACGGGGAAATGTTTCCTGAAAATTGCTTCATACATTTTAAGTATATATGATACTATAAAGCTTCACTAGCTACTCCAACTCTCTATAACTGCTTAAAAAGACATTGTATTGTCTAGAACAACAAGTTTTTTTTTTTTTTTTTTTTTTTTTTAATAAGTACAGGATAGTCTTTTTGATAAGTAAAAGATATGTTTTGCTTGTATAGGCATTCTTCTCTATTTTACAGTTATCGTGTTACTATAATTCTGCAACCCGTAGAAAGTACTCTGAAGTCTTGTCCAATGTCCAATACTAAAAACTAACAAGATCAGTAACAAGAAGTGCAGAAGATTACCCAGGTGCAAGTGAAAGCCTAAGAGAGCCTCTATAATCCCCAGGGTTGTCTGTTGACGTTACTTTCCCAAAAATCATGTCACACTCTGTCAAGACTAGAAGAGAGACAGGCCTGCCAAACCATGATGGCCACATGTACGGCTGCGAATGATCACCCTACAAACGAGAGCCACATTATTTAGGCCGACTTGCATTATGCATAATAGTTCAAAGCCATAAAGAGTAAATACATGGCACGAAACCTCATTAAAGACATCAATAATGCAAGAGTCTGGCTTAGCAGTCATAACTTCCATGCCGACTAAGCGTTCGATAACATCTTGAAGCAAGCTAGGGATAGGTTCTATTCTTCGATCTGTAAATTCCATCTCAAATAAAAACATTAATAATTAAGACAAAATATAAAAGAATTTATCGAAACATCCAAATGAGAAAAAGTTCTTCAGCCTAGTTTGTTTGTCCAGAATACACCGTCAGATTCAACTATAAATTCAACAAGCCCACATATCATGCATTTGGTTTCAATTTTTGCAGTCAAGATTAAATATCCATCAGATAAGAGCGGCCTATTATAGACCAATACGAACATCACGAACCGTCCCGTAACAAAAGTAGCCACCACTCCTACCCGTCTCTAGTTGTCTTTTATGAAGAAGTTGGCTACAACGAAGAAATAGCCGTAGCCGAGACCTACGGTGCTTGTGGTCATAAATCCACAAAAGAGTTTATTATATCCACAACATGGTATATTAATACCATAAGCCCTTCACTATTAGTGCTATTGGATGACTTATATAATAATGTTATATCTCCCTACTGGTCCGGTTAAACAAGTGGTGACCTAAACAATTTTACTTTTGAGAGTGAATTCGGCCAAAAAAAAAAAAAAAAAGGGAGCATGCCTTTGGAAGTCCACCCTGCATTTTCATCTTCAGGAGGGGCATCTGCAATGGGGATGCCGAACTGAATCATCTCTCTTCCATGCCCCTTCATGGGTCTCTTTGAAACCACAAATGTTTGTCCTGCTTCTTGACAAACAAAACCACAATAAGTATTGGCATTTACATGCAGAAACACAATTTGCAGAGCTCAATAAAGAAAGTGAGCAGAATGATAATGTGCCCAAGGAAATGAGTTTCAAATAAGCATATAAACATCCACTGATATATTTTGAAATTATTATCTTTCAACTGTCGCATCACATCCCGGTACAGATTATGCAGATTTAAGACAAATTGACTTCAGATAGCAGTCTAGGGAAGGGCATTGAGGCGGATCGGGGCCGGATAGTACTATCTCCGTCCCCGATCCCCTTCCCCATTCCCATCCCCGCCCCGATCCCCAACGGAGATTTGTTTTTATTCTCCATCCCGACATCCCCACCCCAAATGGAGAACAGGGATCTCCACGGGGATTCAGGGATCTGTGCAACATGCCCCAAACTCAGTGAGCATCCATTGGAAATTGCAAAAATCAATTACACAGTTTCTTCAACTAAACACACGTCATAAAATGAAAGAGAAATTCATAAATCAAGTATGCAATGACAGATAAAGTGAAATATGGAACAATTAAAACATCATTGCTAGTTAAGGAGTGATTCCTTGACTTGATCCAACTGGCTGGCTGACTTCATGAAAAAAATGCCACTTCAAAACCCAGATCAAAAACCCATTTTGATGAGCAAATCACCAAGAACAAACAAAAAGAAAGAAGTGGGAATTGGGAATGAGAAAATATAACCCTAAAAACATATAACTAAAAACAGAAATAGGTGTACATATATAAGTATCCGGGATTCGGGGACGGGAAGGGGCAGGGCGGGGATAGAACAGGGAACTGATTCAGGGTGGGGATATGTCTGTCCCCGCCTCCACCTACCCAATCCCCAAAAATTTTCAAAAAAACTGTTTCATATCCTACCCATTCCCCAAACAGATTTCCAAAATTGCCGATCCGTTCGAGGCGGGGATCGGATCTGATACAGACGGGCCGGATGAAATGGCCATCCTTAAGATAGCACACTAACAAAACAATACTTAAAAGAAGATTTGGCCACATAGCCATACAGCATTGATACATCACAATTTATGTTTTCTGGCCAAATTATAGTCGTGAGCTTCTTTTATCTTATTTTTTTACTTATCCTAAAAAATATCAAATAAAATATTTACTTAAAGGTAATTACACATCAATCTTTGGTTTGCATTCATATGCTTTTTCAATTTAGATGGGTCATTAATCTTAAAATATTCTGATGGAACAATTAAAAAAGCATTCATTAAACACCCTTTTGTTTAAAAAAATATTCACTACTTTTCACGAATTTAGTTAAACTCAACTTATTGTTTAATAATGTTAAGGCTCGTTCGAAATACTATATGATTCGTCAATAATGTTTGTTTCTAGACTCGGTTAATTAGTATATGCATGTAAATCTCAAATGATGACATTTCATAACAATGAGAATTTAAATCCATTAATCTAGTAGAATAAACTAAATATCAATAGCTGTAGGTGATTGGCATTGTGGTGAAAAGAGCTAGGATGGTGGTTGAGAGTGGAAAATGGTGTTAAAGTACAGTGAGAAATTAGATTTACGTGTTAATGAAAATAAAGATATTTGAAAACATTTTAGGGTGAGTTTCCACTAAAAAACCGCCTTTCCCTTTGTAATCAAAATTGAGTGTAGTTTTCGCTAAATGGTATTTTTGTGATGCATGCGAGGAGAATGGAAAAAATACCGAAAAGACCGTTTAGACGATAGTGGAAACTCATAGAAATATTTTGGATCCGAATAAAATTATTTTTTTTGTAAAGAGAGAAGAGGAGTAAATGAGAAATGAAAACATATGGGTTAAAGATGTAATTTTGGAAAAGTACAAAATAGCATTGACAACGTTTCAATCCTTCGCAAGCATGTGTCAGACAGAAATTGAAAATCCAGTGTAAGCTGCCATTATCTTATGGTTGATGGAGAAATACCCAACACCAAGGTGCGTTGGATAGCAGAACCGTTTTATCAATCCTTCAGCTAGGAACTGGCATTTAATAGATGCAACATTAATTGAAAACTCAGGTCAAGGAAAAAAGAGACTGCCCAGCTCATCAGTTAATGGTATAATATAGACAGATAGTAATTGAGCTTGCACAAGCCTGTATGACATGATTACAAGCAAGAATAGTATGTATCAAGCTTTGCGGGTCCCAAAACTACACCAAATTTAATGTAGCTACTGTTTTGGACTAAGAACCACGGACACAGCTCCAGACACACGTCAAACACACCTACATAAGTACAGCTTAACGAACACCTTGTGGACACGTTAGGAGGTTAAAATGCAATTAAGTTGGCCCGGAGTCAATACTTCGATAACGTCGATTTCATTAATACGTGATGTAGTGGGCTAGTGGCTGTTGATTCGTGTTTTCACAATGTTAATACTTCCTCCGTCCCATTTTGATAGTCTCCTACGAAAAGACGTGCAATTTTCAGATAAAAAAATAAAGTACTTTTGTTCATGATACTTTTGTTAAGGTTTAAAAAGTATATTAAAATGTGTGAAAAGTATATAGGAATGTGAAAAATTATATAGAGAAGTGAAAAAGGAAAAAGGTGCAATGGACCCTTTATTTCCTCATCCGAAAATTGCAAGTCTTTATTGGCCTTTACTTCATGTGAATTCCTAAGATACATGTATAAAGTAAAGACTAACGAGCAATGCTACAAGCACTAACTAATTATAAACTATTACACTAAATGTACACATGGCACTACCACATCAAAGCATGATTCAATAGATGGATAAACTCATCCACTAAAAGAGTGTTACATGCATATTCAGTACATTTCTTAGTACCTTATGTAGTGTCTCTAGACTCTCTCTAAATAAATGCAAGGTTCTAAAAGACGCTAGTCGGTCCTAGGTCGGTCGGCTGCCGACTAGCGACTTTTGACCGACTAATCGCCGACTTGGCCGACTAATCGCTGATTTTTCCCCAACTAGTCGGATTTCGATCAAGTCGGGGGACCTCCGACTAGCGACTTGGAGCCGACTAGTCGGCCGACTTGACCGACTTTTAGAACACTGAATAAATGTCTTACATTCAACGTGTCCCGAAGGAGTCCGTGTCCTAATTTTTAGTAAAATGACATATCTGGGTGTCCGTATCGTGTCATTTCATCGTGTCTTTATCCATGCTTTAAGTCATGGATATCGTCATTCGTTGGCATTTACAAAAACTCGGGAAGCAACAGAGGCTTATCCAATGCATGGATAGTGACTGACTCATGCAACTAAAAAGCAAAAGGAAATATGCTGTGTGCCAGTCCGTTAGTCATTTTGATATTTTGGCCTTCATTTTCCAAAACTTCTATGACACTCAATTCTGAAACTAACATTTTCCCTCTAAGAAACATCTGCGGAAGAACATAAAAACCAAGTGGATTATGGAATACATTTTAGCCAGTCAGACAAAGCTTTAGTAATCAAGAAAGAGCACTGCACTAATTGCTTATCCAGATTCAATAAAGACATTTGAGATTCTGCATCAAGGTCCTCAGTCAAGTAAAGCAGTGGAGGGGCAGAGGAATGAAAATGTTTGGTTTTCTAGAGAGAGAGAGAGAGTGCGCTAAAAATGGAGGTATTCCGCTTCAGCGAACTATGGGTGGCTTAAAAAACGAAACAATTTAGTTCCAAGGTTATATAAGCCACTGATGTTGGATAGCCTAGGCAACGTGGTCATTTTATTCCAATGGGTCGGATTGCATCAGTAAAGACACCTTCCAATTGGTTTCCTAAACCCCCACTCCCGAGGATTTGTAGTTCAGGGCGGACTATTATTTCAACCCAGAATGGTGGCACCAAACATACTATTTAGGAGCCCACTTATTAGCAATCCCAGATAACCTTTATCAAGCAACATTTTAGGGTTAACAAACGTATCTCAGACTCCTTGATTATTTTAAGTTTTAACTATGTCCTTGTCATACACTGGATAATCAATGCAACTCAGATAGGAATAGAATGAGTCGAGATGGAAAGAAAGCGTATGCCGCAAATTTCATTATCAATTCCAAAGTTCTTTTATACTTCTTCCAATAGAAGTATAAATGAAGTAGTAATTTAAGCCACAATTTACTAGTGGTCATTTACTAATACAAATGAATCATACGGCCATGGCTATTAGACTAACAAAGCTGACTTTACACATCCTGTTTTGTCAATGGCAAATAAGCCAGAAATGGATCACGATGTGGGCAGTATCTTGATATCATGCCAATAGAATTGACCAAAGATCAGATCAGACAAGCATTCTCAGTAGGGATCACATATTTGTTGTTGACATAACCTCTCTTAGACAATTAATTAGAACTTAAGACTCGGTCGAGTTTTGTTTGGTATAACCACTCCCACAAGAAATCATCTCAGTTCCAATTGACCTAAATTCAGTCCATGCCAAAAATGATCCTTATAATCTTATTGTTGCGCTCTGGAGGGAAAGTAAGAATTAAGAAGTCAAACCATATACCACCATCTGATCCAGTTTAATTGGTGAATAACCCTAATAACACGACTCAAACTTGCTCAGACAAATTTTGGTGACCAACCTAAAAGAATTGCAGTTTAATAATTTCAGTAATAAAAATTGCCAATGATGATGGAACAACATGAGATGAGAAAAATGAAATAATGTACACATGAACCTTTGCATGCATTGGCATGCACATGCACAAACCGGCTCACATATTCTTAGTTTCTTGCAAGTTAGACTTGTGAATCACTTACACCATACTAATCCCAACTATAACAGAAAGACTTTATTAAGAGCATGTCCCACAATGGTTAAATAATAGCTACAAAGCTTGTACATGAGGTTGGGAGGAGGCCTTTTTCTCTAGTAATTCCTCCCTATTTGTTTGATTCATTGTAATCCCTCTGTTTTGGATCATGTTTACCTTAGCATGTGAGGCAGTGAGAGTCGAGGCTACATGGACAAATAGGGTTAAGATCTTGTCTCGGGTCAATTAAGTTATCTCACAACTAATATAAAAGCCTCGGGCCTTCTCCAGTCCTAGCAAATTGTTGAGTTGGATTCTTTACCACTAGCTCTACCACATGGAAGTTTATGGAAAGTGTAAACTAACACGGATACAATCCATGGAAAGTGTAAACTAACACGGATACAACTCAAAAAAAAGTCTTTTAAGCTAAAGCATGTGCATACTAGGGATGATCACTGTAAAAAGATTGTTCTTATCCAGAAGGAAACAGAAACTTAAATTCAAAAGGGACAATCTTCTAGATTTAAAGCTCTTAAAGAAAAAAAAATAGAGGGCCACAGGCTCAAAAAAAAATCATGGTGGACTTGCCTTGAAACTGCCCTTTTTTCCCTGCAGCTCTCAAATCATTGACCAACAAAACAAGTTTCGAAACTTCCGAGACATGTATGAATTCATCGTGCAGTTTCATCCCATCGAGCACATTAACCTATAGATAAAAAATAGTAGCATTAGAGGAAGAAACAAAATGAGGACTTTCCAGTGTTTCATCAAAGTCTAACCCACTGCTACTGAAGAACAAAGGGTTTCCAGGATAATCTGATAAGAGTAGTGCTTATTACCGACTTTCCATCAAATATCTCTGTGCCAACAAACGTTCTTGGAATAATGGCAAGGTCCTTCTCATGTTCGGTTTGAACAGGACAGAAATCATCCTCCACGGGCACATTGCAAGAACCTTTGAGAGAGAGACAGAGAGAGTTCCAATGTTACCATGCTGCTATTCCTAGTACAAGCCATACAAGGAAACGAGAGAGCACAAAGTGGCAAAAGGAATAACATTTTCAAATAAATGCGTAATACACATTTGATGCGGAGCAAAAAATGCTTAACAAGTTCAAAATATTAGAAAACAATACACAAAAGGAAAAACCTTTAGAGTCTGATGTGCATCCCTCGTCAAGCTCCTCCACCTCTAGTTCTGAATGACCAGCTGATGTTCCTTGTGAGTTGCCAGAACTTTTGATGCTGCAATCTTCTTCGGGTTTTTCAACCACATCTGCTCAAGCACCAAACATTAGATGTCAAATGTTGCAGCGCAATTTGTCTAAAGGACAAGGCATCATACTAATTGTTTGTGCCAGCTTTAACAATATTACATATAGAGAGAGACCAAACATATCCTAAAATCCAAAGTGAAAATCAACGGCATAGTAAACTGCAAGGCATAGAAGAAAATTTGTTTGTTGAAGCCAGTTAATGAAATTTTATCCTGCATTTGTGTGTGTGTATGTACCGTTTTTCATACCATATTTTAGTCCATTTCAAGATTTTCAAGGCCAAAATAACTATCAACAAGATGTGGCATGTGTTCTTCATTTCTCAAGGTTTTCAAGGCCAAAATATCTACTTCATTTCAGGGCTCCATTATTATCCACGACCTAAGAATAATTCAAAACTGCAGATAATTCTGAACTGACACCCAAAAGAACTTTTTAAACCACAAATTGTGTGAAAATCAGACTCTCCCTTGACAAAAGTGATTACTGACCAAATGCAAAGCTTGCAATATCAACCAAAAACCCAGGGAAAAAAAAAAGGAGTTCCAATAAACTTCTACGACATATGGCACAATGGTACACAAGTGTGAGTATCTGCAAACTCATATATTTACATGTATACGTACATACTTTCTCATAGGCACACAAATGATAGACATTCCCTTGAACTTACACCCAGTCATTCCAGCCCACCATCCAAATTTCAAAGATCATTTATATACTTATACATCATTTAAGTTTCGCATCCTTTCAAACCCACCAATAAAGGAACTTAACATATAGCATATGTAATTATGCTTCATTAATCAAACCCAGTCAGCCTCTTGATTATAAAAGGGAATGTATTCAAGCGGCGCAAAATCCTAAACAATCACCAATAATAAACTACAAAATTGTTGGCAATATCTAAAGTAATGCCAGGAACTAATGAACCCCAAGGAATACCAAATCATCAATTTGTTACCTTTTTTAACATCCACAAGTGCCACACCATTACCATCCAAATCCACTTCTTCTCCCCCACATTTAGCTTCTCCCCGCTTTCCCCTATCTCCTCTCTCAAAACCCCCGAAATTCCCAGAAGCATTTGCATCATAACTCTGATACTCCGCATTCGGATTAACACTTCCCTTAACAAACTCAGCCCTAGTAGGCCCTTGCCTATAACCGAAACCAGATCTCCTATTCCCAACCACCTTCCCCTGATCCGAAACTCGGTTCTGCCGCCTCCAGGCCACCTGTTGTAGTGCATACATCACCTCTGCCACAGAAAAGTACTGCTGCATGTGGAGGACAGGGCTCCAATTACACCTCCTCTGCTGTATACACCCAATAACCCAATCGTACTCCCCTGGATCCCCAACCAACCTCAAGTGGTGACACAGCGAGTCGATCATCGCGTTGGCGGCCGCGAATTCCCCGCGCAGCCACGAGATAAACCCGTCTCGCTCGTCAGGGAACCACTGCCGGTGGGGGTGGTGGAGGATCTCTCCGGCACCGCCAGCCCCGCCACCGCCACCGCCACTTGGGTACTGCATTTTGTCGGATAAACCCACATTTCCCGATGGCATTGCCATGAGAAATTTCGCAATCGTCCTATACAGCAAAGTACAGTGCAAATAGCTAGCTCATTCCTAGATCTAACCCAAGCAAATCCAGAAACCCACCTAGAATTCAAAAATATAAATCACCGGAAAAAGACTACAGGTTTACACTATAATAATATGTATAAATAAGCAGTATGTAATTTGCAATGTGTGGGTGATTTTGCGTGTGAAGTGAGTAGAGTTGGAAGCGGAGGGTTTATGGGGTAAAATTGATGATGGGTATAATTGTATGAGATCTGAGAAGGGTTGTGTTAGTGACGTAGATATGAGGGATTTTCAGAAGATTTTGAAGATCTAGGGTGAAAATGGAAATGTAGACAGAGTGCTGTGGAAATTTGCTTATTGAGCACGCATATGGTCGTAAATGGTGGCTCTCTCTCTCTCTCTCTCTCTCAAGATGACTCTCTCTCAAGATGACTTTCTCACTCTCTCTCTCTCTCTCTCTCTCTCTTCTACTACGACTCTCAGCGGACCGGCAGAGAATATTCTGGTTGATAGGGATATTTAGGTAATTTGGCGATGGTTTTGGGGGAGCTTCTATTTGCACTTGGTTTTTGTACGCGCTGGGGAGTTCTTGAATCGATTATTTGATTTTATCATCATTTTTTATGAATAGATTTTATCACACTAGATTTTATCAATCATTTTTAAAACCCATAGTGGTCTACAACTATTTTATCACACTAAATTTTATCTATTGGAAAAACAAGGTGATTTTATCACCCCTCCATAAAACACCAACTAAAATCAATTTTTCCATTTTATCTCATAAAATCCATTCAAGAACTCCCTTGTAGTTTCCTTGATGCCTAAACTAAGTTTATATGGGCATCCAAACTACAGCTTCTGGGAAAGTTGATTTTTCCATCATTTTTGTGCAATTGAACGGGCCTAGGGCTCTTAGAAATTGTCAATAGCTTAAAACTTTAGAAAAATTATTTCCGCCAAATGAGCTTTTTAATTGACGTATCTGCGTTGGAAAAATCATAATCAATAGACACGAGGGAGCTGCACTTCTTTCTCTCAGCGCATACACCAAAACAGGCTATTTGTTCAAATCTTCAACCCCAGAAATCCGAACATTATAGGCTATTCAGTTTGGATGGCGGCAATTTTGAGGGGGAATTGGCATGTGATATCTTTTTTCCACGATTCCAACGCTTGGAAGAGACAGAAACGAGAATGTGATTATATACTTCTGTGATTCAGACATTTGGAAGAGACAGGAATAAGAAAGTAAATCCTGACGACATATTCAACTAGGAATCACATTCCCAAATAGAGTGGGAATCTAATCCCTCCCTTACTCCATAGAAATCTTAGATTCATGGCTCATTCATTAAGAAAATGAAATATTGACTTTAATAAATTTCCAAAATAATTGTTTTCCACGTAAGATTACTGAATTAATCCAAACACCAAAATGAAATTACTGCAGGTATCGAATTCCTAGGAATTCGATTCTCAGTAATCAGATTCCTATTTTTACCCAAGAAAATCCCTATGAATTTGATTTCCGGTAATTATATTCATATTCTCACTCAAGATTCTGATCATTCAAATACAGCTTTTGTTCAACCTTGTAAATCAGAACAATTAACTAAAATTTAGATTGAATATAGACACAACAAAATCGACTCTTTTTTTTTTTCCCCTCTAAAATCTGATCGATAAAAATTTAAAAATTCTAAACGGTACATACATAAAACATCCCCACCCAGCCCCACAATTTTTTGCAACTTTCTCCGCCATCCTCTCACAGCCCTCCACCACTTCTAAAGATTGGAAAAACAAGAATTTTATCCTAGGCTTAGCCAAGTGGTCTTTTCTTCTTCTTCTTTCTTTCTTTTTTTTTTTTACTTCAAGGATGAAGCCTTTCATTGTAATTGTAGTTGATGGAACAGCATTAACACCCGTTATAGGCGTATCATTTGAAGTACCAATTGATCTGTTAAAAAAATAAAAGAAGTACTAATCGAAACATCCTTCAATCGCAGGGAGAAAAAATTGTCGCATCATTTCAAGAGGGCTACTTTTTCTTTTTCTTTTTTTGCCAAAGAGAGAATTCATTCCACGAGGAATGCTATTACAAACTACCAAGTGCAAAGACAACAGAATAAAACATCATACAGACAAGAAGTTCAAGAGAGCTACTTAACTTAATCCTTTTCGGGATAAGAAGAAATATGAAAGGAAAATAAACCCAGGGGCGGAGCCATGCTGGGGCTGGGGGGTGCCCCGGTCCCCTAAGGTCACCCCCAGCCCCCCGGGTTTTGAAAAATTTATTAATTTAGTACTAATTATGTTGAAATAATTGACACTATTATTATAATATCTTCTCATGATCGTAATAATTTTGGTTTCATTTATAGGTAATTTTTATATCTTCATCAATGATTTTCACACAGGGGCGACGCTACATGGAAATGAGGGGTCAGCCAACCCCACGGTGGAAAAAAAATACTACTACTATGTTAATTTTTTTTAGAAAATTCATAAATGAACCCCCATAAATTTAGGCTGACACCACTGGATAATTCTCCAACTTTCATCCCCTTTTTGTGTGTCTTGTTTGAATCCTAGTCACTCATTTTGTTCTTTTGATGATATGGAGAGGTTGATCTGTCTTGTTAAGGAAGTACTCTTTCCGTCCCAAATTGTTGCTCCTAGTTACTATTTCAGAATTGAGACCTCTAAAAAAATTGTTCAAATTTTTAATGATTTATATATCTAATATAGATCTTGGTTGATAGATCTCAATTAATTTTATCAAAATCAATAGAGATTTCCTTTGGGGAGACACTAGTGAGAGGAAAAAGATTCATCTCATTAATTGGCATAAGGTGTGTAAGAGTAAAGATAGAGGAGGCCTAGGTTTGAAAAAAGCTAAATCTCAAAATGTTGCTCTTCTTTCTAAACTTGGTTGGAGCATGCAAACCGACAGCCCTAATCTTTGGGCCTCTGTTTTCAAAGATAAATATCTCAAGAATCACAGTTTTTTGAATTGTCCCACCAAGTCGGTCATGTCCCACACCTGGAGAAGTATCCTTCATACTAGACCTCTTATTGAAAAGGGTACCAAATGGGCCATAGGAGATGGCAAAACTGTCAACCTTTGGACAGATTGGTGGTGTGGGAAGGAACCTTTGGCTGCTTCTTATCCTGGCCCCCATGTGGAAAGTGACACCAAAGTCAGCTCACTCCTTAATGGAGATGGTTCTTGGGACCTTAGAAGTATATCTCACATTATTTCTGATAGCACTTGCCATGACATTCTCAACATTCATATCTCCAGGTATAATTTGTCTAGGGACTGTCCTCATTGGGCTCCTAATTCGAATGGTTTATTTTCAGTTGCTTCTGCTTATGAGTTCTTAAATATGGAAGATAATGATGTTCTGGGTTGGAATTGGGTTTGGAAATTGAAATTACCTCAAAAAATCAAAGGTTTCCTATGGCTTATCTTGCATGACAGCCTTCCTACTAACCAACTTCGAGCTCATAGGCAGATTATCACTGAAAATTTCTGTCTGAGATGTGGTTCGCCCAATGAAAACAGCTCCCATTTGTTTAGAGAATGTGTGAAGGCCAAAGGAATTTGGCTTCTCATGCCGTATAGCCATTGGAGAGTGGAGAATCTTGAATGCCCTTTTAAAGACTGGATTACATCCAATCTTAAGAGGAAAAGTACTTTAGGTATGGGTTATGATGTTTCTCATTGCACCCTATTTGCTATTATCCTATGGCAGATATGGAAGGATCGAAACAAAATGAGTTTTGATAATTTTGATGTTGATCCTATTTTTAGCATGAGAAACATCATTACGTATGCCTCAGAGGTTACTAATGCTTTCAAACCTTCACTCATCAATGACTATCCAACCCCCATGCTAATTTCTTGGTCTCCCCCTTTGACAGCTGGAGTAAAGCTCAACACGGATGGATGTGTATATGCCTCAAACAATAAGGCTGGATTTGGAGGATTGTTCAGAGATCACAAAGGACAATGGCTCTTAGGCTACTTTGGAAAGCTAACACGCACAACAAGTCTTGCGGCTGAACTCTGGGCTATCTATCGAGGACTCACAATCATGCTGGAGAAAGGCTATGCCAACATAGCCATTGAATCTGACTCTATTAATGCTGTCAAATTAATTACAGAGGGTCCAACTGATGAACACCCCCATTTTGCCATCATTCTTGATGCCAAAGCCCTTCTTGCTTGGACAAGCTCCACAGTCTCTCACATATTCAGGGAGGCGAACCAAAGTGCTGATCACCTCGCCCATTTGGGCGCTGAGCAGGCTGAAGACCTTGTAGTTACGGAGGTTTCCCCCCAGTCCGTTTGTCATTTTGTGCTTGAGGATGGGTTGGGTATTGGTTGTCCTAGGAATTAGTTTTCCTTTCTGCTGTTGTATGGATCTTTAATCTCTTGCGTTTGTTTGTTATTTAACCTTCCGTTGCACCAAAAAAAAAAAAAAAAAAAAAAAAACATGTTTTAAAATCATAGAAAAATTATAGATTATAAAATATAGATAATTGTTTGAATAGTTCAAAAAGTGAATCAGAAGCAACAATTTAGGACGGAGGGATTATCTGATAGTATCGACCTAGAGACTATCATGCAACGATTTTAGAATTCGAAACCGCGTCGAATGCAATTGAGAAGCTTGTGTAGATTTTTTTTGTGGTGAAAACTGAAAACAGAGAAAACTGTTTTATGCCTTTTGATGATATCTTTTGTTTATTAGGTTGAGCTTTAAATGTGATTTTTGTTGAAACAAAATTTTTAGTTGTCATTACTGCGATGACCCCACACTTCCGAACTCCTGGAGTCGCCACTGTTTTCACACACCCTTTTGTCTTTTAGTGAAATTTTCACATAAAAGTTCCAGTAAAAACAAAAAATAGATGTGTATTGAAAAGCAAATCTACATCATAAGTATACACTTGCATAAAGATATGTGTATTAAGTCGCCCCCGGAGCAAAAATCCTGGCTCCGCCTCCGCCACTGAATAAACCTTTATTGTAGTCCTTTAATTGTACTTAAAAACAAAACTGAATCTGTGCATCCTGTATTGATCTGATCCCTATCTAACATACCCGTAACATGCTATGTTATTCTTTTGGGGTTAGAAGAAATATAAAAATTACTTCTTGTCCAATCTTTTCTTGCTTTTAAGAAACTAAGGGGTGTTCCACTAACCCCGTTTTTTGAATAAAATGGTTTTTTACGGTTTTTTATGTGATGTGTTGTGAGAGAATGACTTGTCTCGGTGTTTGGAAAAAATAGTTTTTTGTTAGTGGAACACCCCACAGGGACCTATATATACCTAGTGTAGGAATCTAACACTTTAACTCACTAACATCCTACGATCTACGGTAAAGAAAAAAACAATTGAATTTTCTAGTTCCCATGTGGTAAACCTAACTCTTTGCTGCTTACAAGAAAAAGGAAAGGAGAGCATTTGTTTAAAAAAAATCTAAATGTAGTAGTTGTATTTAGAGATCTACAAATGGACTCTTAAAATGGCTCCTGTGAGGCTCCTAAAATTTAGCTAGCCATTTGATTAATTATGGTCTTCAATGGGCTCCCAATACAAGCTCCCAATGATATTTCATTCCATATTTTTTATTGGCAGTCGCTAAAGACTCAAGTGCCCCTTTTTTAATGGGACCCAGCATTTTTTTAGGCTTCACAAAATAAAAATATCTAAATGTAGTAGTTGTATATTTTAAAAACATCACTTGTCACCAATATTTTCTACTTATATTACATAAATAGTCAATTTAAATATAGGAGTTGTTTTATTGTCACCAGTATTTTCTATCAATAAATAGTCAATGTAAATAAGGAGTTGTTTTATACAATGTAAATAACTATACGTAATATAAATGTAGGAGTTAAAGAGTACCCAGGGGCACATGTTAGCAGGACCGTTTTTTATTTCTATGGAACGAGTTTTAGAATAAAACACTAGAATAAAACAAAAATGTGTATGGAGCCATGGAGGTAAAGAATCACTCCCTGCCTTATGGGTGCAAACGAGTCGAGCCGAGCCGAGCCTTGTAGTATTCGAGTTCGGTCGTTAAGTAAATGAGCCGAAAATCGAGCTCGAGCCCTTAATGAGCCGAGTCAGGGTAATTTACTTAACGAGCCTTCTTAAACGAGCTGAGTCTATAAAATCGAGCCGAGCTTTTGCGGGCTCGTTAATTAAACGAGCCTGAAAATCGAGCTTGAACGATTACTTATCAAGCCAAGCCGAGCTTTAACGAGCCGAGCCACAAGCTACTCGCGAGCAGCTCAGCTCGAGCCCTTAACGAACCGAGCCATGGTAATTTATTTAACAAGCCGCACCTATACAATCGAGCTAAGCTTTTGCGAGCTCGTTAATTAAACGAGCCTGAAAATCGAGCTTGAGCTCAGCTCGATTACTTATCAAGCCAAACCGAGCCTTAACGAGCTTAGTCACGAGCTGCTTGCGGCCTCCCTCGTTTTTCTTTTGCACAAATGAATAAACGAGAAAAAATAAACTTAACTTCCGTCACATTTTTACTATACAAATCATTGGGTATTAGTAATTTTTTCTAGGGTTGCACAAAAAAACCGGTGAACCGTGAATCCGGTCTGGACCGAATCGATCCACGCGTTTTGGATTTTAACCGTGGATTAATGGTCCGGACACGGATCCAAAAATAATAAACCGTGACTCGCGGTCCGGACATGAATTTTGATTTTGAAACCGTGGATTAACCGATCCGGACCGTGAGATTTTTATTATATATAGTTTTAAAAAAATAAATATATATGTATGAATAAATAATTTTACCACTTTCATAATATTATCAATTTGATATAGGGTTATAATGTTCTCCTATAAAATCTAGGAGGTAAATTGGTACCCCATTTGATGTATTAATTCCACTGTCGTGCATTTATTTTATTTTATTTTATTTTTTTGCTATTAAATGGTCTTTGTTTCTGTTCCATTATGTAACTGAACTAAGCTACATATTTTCCACTGCTGCTTGTTTAGGCCCCGGTTGTGTCATCACATGCTCCATCTAAGGTCTCTCTGTTTTCTACCTTGGATTTTTCAGGATTTTATTTTGATGAAACTGTTTGTTACTTGTTTACGTATGACATGTAATCCGTGGATAAAACCGGAACCGATCCGTGACTCGCGGATCGGATTGGAACCGAACCGTGAGACTTTTGGTCCAGACACGGATTATATTTTCTAAAAACCGTGATTACCAATCCGATTCAATCCGGACCGTGTACACCCCTAATTTTTTCTTTCTAATTTGTCGTTGGATTTAACGAAGTAGAGAGGGATGAGCATCCTAGCCGTTTGAAAAGGCCTATATCTATTGGTGACTACGTGACAGATGTTATCATAAATTAATGAAAACAACAAGAAAGGCCGATGGGCGTTAGGTGACTTCATTTATGCAACGTACGTACAAAAGAGAAATGATCAAAGTTTAAATTTTCTGATATGGGTTCCAAATTAACTTACACGTAACAATTAATTTCAAAACGACCAAGCAATTTTTTTTGGTCCCCAAAAAAAACTCTCTGATGTTAGGGGGTGTTCCACTAAGGTGGTTTTTTGAAAAAAACTAATTTTTCACGGTTTTTTATGTGATGTATTGTGAGAGAATGATCTGTCTCGATTTTTTAAAAAAACAGTTTTTTGTTAGTGGAACACCGAATCAAACCTACAAACTCGAGAAAGTTGCCATGCTCCCGTCAGATGTACCCATGCGAGATAAAGAAAGTCTCTATATTTTTTTTTTGAACTGGATAAAGAAATTCTATACAGAGAGGGAATTTTTTTCTAATAAGAATGGAGAGGGGAAAATTAACGAGTTAAAAAGTTTAGAACGAAACTTTAAAACAGAGGGCTGGCCTTGAAGTGAAGTCAGAGGTGCGGCTGCTTTAGGCCTACAAAATTTAAGGAAAATTTGGAGCCCATTTTCCATATAAGACGTGAATATATTAAACATTAGTTGTTCCACAATCTATTGCATGGTGGGTTTTGGCGTCAGTGGTTCGTAGGAACTCACTCTTACCAAGAGGTGATTGAAAGCACTTAAGGTTTTACAAAAATTTAAGTATAATTTAGAAAAAGACAAAGAAAAAGACACTTATCATAAATCATAATTCAGGCAAAATTCTTGTTCATAGGTTAAGGTCAACTTGGACACATTTTAATGTTGGGACTTTAAATGGACACATAGCCTCTGCAAGTTGAATTGCAAACTCAAATCCATATTGTAGATCTCATTGCAGTGACGGGACCAAGAATCTTAATTACTTAGTTATGCATACCCATGAACTAGAATATTACTGTAAAAAAATCAATCTCTCTTAGGCATTTTTTCAATCATTTCTTGGACAAACGAACCAGAACCAATCATTTTCAAACAACCATACTAGAATTTTTGGAGTCGATGATTTCAAATGGTAATCCAGAAGTACGAAATGAGAAGCAAAACTGAGGATTAAGTATTGTTCTCCATTTTGATTATGCATCTATCTTAAGAAGGCAGTTTTGACTTCTTTAAAGGAAAAAAGTAAATTGCATTAAACCACCTCAACTATGACCTATTTTCACATAAGCTCCCTAAAGTTTAAAACCCAACACTTAATCCTCGTAAATTATATGAACCCTAGAAGTCAAAGATGGCGTCAAAGGAAAATCCCGATTTACCCTCTTGACTGTTAATCATAAGCCCATCACTTTTTTTGCAAAAATGATTGTGACACAAACTTTGTGCTACAACCAACCACAACCCCACTCACATGGGGTGTGGGTCCTACATGGGCCCCACGTGCGGGCCCCACACCCCATGTGAGTGGGGTTGTGGTTGGTTGTGGCACAAAGTTTGTGTCATTTTGTACCTTTATCCTTCACCAATAACCGCCCTAAAACCACCCCATGGAAAACCAAATGCAATCACCTCAATCTAACGAAAACAATTCCAAACCCAATAATCTCTTATCCTGCGATTCCACTGCAAGTGACTCCCATAGTTAGATTCTTTTGTATCCTTCTCAGCCTATTTAAATCTTGGAAAATTACACTTAGCTGAAGAGAAAGGGTAATTTCGTCTTAAACTCTTATTTTCGCTCACATGGCTATTGCCGTCCAATATCCTAACGTTTTGTGCTAACAGAAGGAGCTTATTATGATCACATGAATACATAAAGTGGTTAAGTATTGAGTTTTAGAGATTAGGAAAGTTAAGTAAATCAATCATACTTGAGAGGGGTTTACAATAATGTATCGAAAAAGAAAATTACTCCAATGAAATATGAAAATGAGAGCAAGTATAAAGAAGTAGGTCAATAACCTCTTTCTTGCATTTTTAATAAGTAGGTGAAAGCTATTTACCGACGATTTTTTTAGTCAAATCGATTGTGGGTTTTTTTGGGTGTGTTCTTATAATAAATTTCTAATAAATATGTGTGTACAAATTTTGCACAAATATGTTGTTTTAGGCCTCCTCGGTGTCCCACAGGAATGATCGGATCCATTCTTATTTTTCAAATAACGTTAACTGATGATACCCCATAGAAAAACAGGTAAATCGGATATTGGTAACTGCTCCATCAGTTCATCTAGTTTTTTATTCAGAATTAAAAATTGGATGAACCGATAGAGTATTTCCCGATATCCGATTTAGCTGATTTATTACAAGGTACAAACAAACATTATTTTGAAAAATATAAACGGCTCTGATCATCTTCGTGAGATCCAGAGGAGACCCAAAACAACAAATATATATTAAATCTTTACAAAAAAATCTGTACTAATAGTAAACCTGTACAAAAAAATCTGTACTTTAGTCCATGGATTTCGAAGGAAATACACCAACCCATAGTATAGAGTGCTAGGCGTAAATGAGAATTTGTGCATAAAACACACAAATCAGTTGGTTTGGGACCGTTTTAAGTTTCATACGGATGATGATCGAAGCCGTTCATATTTTTCAAAATAATAATTACTTGTACCATGTCGTCCTCTGCTGCTCTACCTCTGCCACTCTCATCATCAGCCTGCATTACCCACACTACCAATCCAAACCACCACTACCACCGCCATTGTTTCTCATCCTCATCCTCTTCATCAAACCTCTCATTTCAAAAACCAACCCAAACAACAACAATAACATCCCATAATACCAAACAAGAACCCAAAAAAACCATTTGGTACCGCCTGAGTGAACTCTGCCGCCAAGGTCAACCCCACGTTGCCCACCAACTGTTCAACACAATTCCCCAATCAAAAACCATGCTTTGGAACACAATCATTATTGGGTTTATTTGCATTGGCATGCCTGATGAAGCCCTGTTGCTGTAATCCCACACGGTGTCAACTCAAGGCTTGTGCTGAGGCTCGGCAGCTTGACATTGGTAAAGCTGTTCACTGCCACATTTTGCGTTCTAGTTTAAAATCGTAGTAGAATTGTATGTAATTCGCTATTGAACATGTATTGTACTTGTTTGAGCTCAACCATTGACGAAATGGGTTATGTTGATGATTTGGTGTGTAAAGTGTTTGATACCATGCATAAACGGGGTGTGATTGCTTGGTATGTGTAAACATAGAGATTTGAAGAAGCATTTAGCAGTTTTTGGAGGATGTTGAAAATCGGAATAAAAGTGACTGTTGTGAGTTTGTTTCGAGGATGGGAAGCATTAGGAGAGCAAATTTAGTCTACGGTTTCCATCTGAAATTGGGAAGCAAGTATGCTAATGATCCGTTTGCGTTGAGTTCGGCAATTTTCATGTATGCTGAGCTTGGTTGTCTTGATTTTGCTAGGATTGTTTTTTACCATAGTTTGGAGAGAAATACAGAGGTTTGGAAGAACATGATTATTGGATATGTTCAGAACAATAGTCCAGTTGAAGCAATTAATCTGTTTCTTGAAGCGTTGGAGTCAAAACGTCCTGTTCTTGATGAAGTGACTTTTCTCTCAGCTTTAACTGCAGCTTCACAGTTCCAGCGGTTGGACTTTGCTCACAGCTACATGCATATTTAATGAAGAATTTTGCAGCATCGCATATCATGGTATGAAATGCCGTGATTGTCATGTACTCAAGGTGCAATTGGGTTGATATGTCCTTTCAGATTTTCATTCGAATGTGCAAAAGAGATGCTGTTTCATGGAATACCATGGTTTCTGCTTTTGTGCAGAATGGATTGGACAATGAGGATTGAGGGGTTGATGCATGTGCATGAGATGCAACAGGAAGGATTCACGATATATCCTGTAACTGTAACTGCTCTACTCTCAGCAGCGTCAAATCTCAGGATCTGGAAATTGGGAAGTTATATGATACACATGTAAAGTTATATTCTCAGGCATGACATTGAATTTGAAGGAATGGAAAGTTATATGATAGACATGTATGCTAAATCAGGTCTGATTGAATCTGCACAAGGATTGTTTGAAAAGTGCTCTACACAGGGTAAAGATAAAGCTACATGGAATGCTATGATTGCTGGGAATACCCAAAATGGACAAAGTTGAGCGGGCATTTTCCACCTTTAGCTGATGTTATAGCGAAATCTAATACCTAATGGTGTAACAATAGCATCAATTCTTCCTGCCCGTCAGTTGGAATTGTGTCTCTGGGCAAGCAGCTCCATTGCTTTGTTATTCGTAACTGCTTGGACAATAATGTCTTCGTGGCCTCTGCTCTCATAGACATGTACTCAAAATTTGGTGCAATCAATTATGCTGAAAATGTGTTCTTCAAGTCCCCTGAACAGAATTCAGTTACATACACTAGCAGGATGTGGGCTGCAGTCTCCTGAACAGAATTCAGTTACATACACCACCACTTCTTAGAGATCAAAAGCACCCTCAGTGTGATGAAGTATACGAAACATTGAAACAATTGGCTTTAAAGATGAAAGATGCTAGTTATAGGCCTGGCCTTCGTTTTGAAATAGGCTGAATTTCTGAGTTTGAGGAATGAAGGACATTACGTTCTAGATTTTGGTGGTACAGATATTCAGTTGGAGGTTAATCTCTTCGTGGTAAACCAATCCAGAAGCCGTGGAATACAGGCTTGGCTAAGTTAGTAGTGACAGATTTCATGGGAAGTTTTATGAGACTCCATTGAGCGCGAATCAGGTTGCTACTTTAACACGAAATAGAAGTATCGGAAGAGTCAGAAAGATACCTTTCGGATTTCACCAAATTAGAGGACAGCGAAAGTTCGAAAATATGTTCTTAGAGTTGAGAAAATAGAAGTACTATGAGGCTTTAGATAGGTATACTTTTCGAAGGATTTTCTAGTTCGGGTATACAACTGCAGGCAATGCCTTCTGTTCGTGCGCTTGTTGGGTTTTTTTTTTACCTCTCGAAGTCTTTGAATTTGAAATGCCCTTCATGAATTTTCTAGTTCGTGTATCCACGACTGGACCACCCCTCTCTATCCAAAATCATGAACATCAACCTTTCCATAATCAAGAAATACCAATGGGAAGAGGAATAATAAGAAGTGTGTGGTGTTAAGATCCGTTGTGGCATCAACAGCACTATCTGCATCAATATCATCAGGAGGAATAAACAACAGGAACAAAATTCTGTTAGATGAAGCTCAGGCCATCTGGGCAGTAGACAAGCTTTTTGGGATTAGCTATGATGGAAAGGAAGAGGAGGTCGTAAGCAAGATAGCTGAAATGGAAGCCCGTAACAAAGCAAGGGCTGGGGTTCAACTCTAATTTACAATTTGCTTCTCTCAGGCCGTAAAATTTGAAAGCTACGAAATTTTTTATTGGGCTTGAGTAATAAGGAGAAAAGGGACAGATTCTGGGCAGAGGCTATTTGGGGTGAGGATTCTTATACTATCATTATCTTTATCTTCATTCTTAAAAGTATCTTGCCTACCTTATAAGCAGTGACTTCTGATTATTGGTTCTGGGGAGGGGGTAACATTTTGTTTGGCGCGTGGTGATCTTTGCCTTCTCCCTTCGTCCTACCTCAGTCTTGTGGTATCTTGTGTCTTGGGTTGTCTGTGCACTGAGTCTGGTCGAGTTTGATTTTGTTTTGCCTGTCCTTATGATTCTGGTGTATGTTTGGATGCTGATATCATTCACCAACTGGAGTTTGTATGCTGCTGGAGTTTTATTTGGATGCTTATCTGGACTTTCAATGCTGCTACATTTATCTTCTTAGTCTGCTGTTTCTGTTGTTTATCTTCTTACATTTATCTTCTTAGCTACATTTATGTTGTTGTTTCTGTTGATGATTACCTCTATTTTCTACCACTGGATTCTCTGAGATTCTGCTATTTACTGGATTCTATGAGATGCTTCTGCTGCTGCTGTTGCTGATTACCTCTATTGGCCCTTGATATGCTGCCACTCAACCGTTTGGATTAGTTTTACATCTGGATTTTCAATGTTGCTGCATTTATATTCTTGGTCCATTGATTCTGTTGCTGATTGTCTTATCTATCTTCTACTAGATTTCCTAAGCTACTGCAAATGCCCACTGCAATTTACTGCATTTGCCTTCTGCTATGACTTGGATATTTGTTTGAGAAGAGGATTTCTATAGGCCATTCATGGTTTGGATTGCTCTTTTGGACGATGTTGTAAGAGAATTGACATGCTTTGCTAGAAAGCACACTGTGGAGGCCTAGCATTTTTTGCTTTTGCTATGTTTTTACCAGTTTCTTTCCATAATCAGGTTGTTAGTCCACTCTTTTTGAGAGATCATTAAGATAGGTTGATCTCTGGCCAACTTTGTCTCTTATTGGGAGTATTGAGGCATATGATTGTCGAGAGTAGTTGGGTGTGATGCCATTCTCTATACTCCCCTTATGTTGTATCTGACTTGTCTTGTTTAATGAAATTCCTTTTTTGCCGTGCAAAAAAATAAAATAAATTGAGACTTGGGATTTGACATTTCATCAACTAAAATCTATGGAGAGAATACGAAAGAGTAAAGACGTTAGTTTAGGAGGAGAAAATTAACAAAAGCAGCAAGGAATGAAAGGACTATCCCAAACCCATAACACACTTCTATCAACTGTCTTATTATGGCCATAGACAATGGATAAGAAGAAAATCTTTTTAATGTCCACCATTTCAGTCTTTGAGAACTACAATTTGGTCTGAAGAAAGAAAACCCCACATGCAACCATCAGGGTTCCATCGCACAATAGTCCTTGCTACAGGTCCAATAGAGAGGTTATGAACCGACTTCCAATTGCAAGGACAATAATGCCTAGCAACAGAATCCAAATTAGAACCGAGGAGCAATAAGTGGTTGCTCTTAGAATACCGCTGAAATATTAGCCCCCTAAACCTCCAAGAACCGAGGAGCTAAGGGACGTTTTAGGAGCAGCAATAAGACAATAACGAAACCTGCCACAAAATTCTCTTCAGAATGTAGCACAGAATCAATATCCATATCCCCAGCTATCTGCTCCTGTTGTACCTCCTCTGAAGAATCTAACGCAGAGAAAGCATTAGAGACTGCCACTATATTAGTGCTCACCTCAATCAACTTCCCTTTACCAGAACCCTCTAGACCCCTTGCAATTTCTTTGCTTACCGTCACCACCAGAACCCAAACCTATCAATTGCAACACCAACAACCTGCAGTCCATCACCAATTACGACACCATATCAGACTATCAGTATTATCATCAGCTACAGTTTTTTTTATTTCCCTGGGGTTTTCCTTCTCTTTGGACAGCAGCAGCAGGTTGACAAGTCTTATGGCCAAAAACCATGGACTTAATCACATCTCAAAGGCCTCCAAGGACATTACTATGAAAGCAAGATCCATGTGAGGTGACCAAATCAAAGTTGCCAGGAAGAATTGCATTGCCTCAGCCCATCTACTTCAACCCAAATCTTTTCAAAACTCAACCTCTTAATTGCCTCAGTCAATTGATCCGCATACAAGGCCGACCTATTATGGCACTTGCAACATAGCTGAGACCCTCTGCAGTCCAGAAATCAACAGGAACATTGTAAAATTGAGCCCATAATTCCGAATGTCTTGAAGAAATAGAAGTTGCAGGTGATTCAGGTTATAGTTTTCCTCGTTTGATCCTACATGCATTTTTAACAATTCGATGCTCTCTTTCCATTTAAGTCATTTTCAGAATTTCCACAAAAACGTGTGTAGATTTAGCTAATTTTCAATCATCGGTTCTGAGTTTTCCTGACATAATCCATCAATTTTGATACATTTTGGAGAAACTTGAACAAGGAATCTTTTTTTGAATAAGATTAGAATAGAGTCTGTGTTCATGTTTGATTATAGACTTATATATGGTGTTTGACTTACACTGTATAGATCAATTTTTCATCTTCTTTCTCAACAAGTTTGCTAAGCAAATTTTGTTTTCTACGGAAACAAACAGGTCTACAATGAGGCGACGGGAAGGCGTCCAACCGATGCTACTGAAGAAGCATATAAAAATCGTATAACTGACTAAAAACGTGCATTCATAGTTAAATATTATGAATGGTTTCAAGGAATTAATTACACAATGGTCCTTTGGACTTTGTCTAACATTAAATTAACAATCCAACTCCAAAGCAATTTGGGTCTCCACTCCATAAGTTTTCTTGATATGGCGAGATCTTGCTCCAATAAGTAAGTCAAGAACTGTTCTTGAGAAGTGTCTTCGGAAGTGAACAGTTATTGCCAATAGCATCAAAAGCAAGATCGAAACTTGGTTGCTCCTCCGATTCCAATAGAGAAACTGGTTCTTCAATAGAGGTAGCCACCATGCCTTGAAAAGTGTCTAGTGCTACCGGTGTTGAAGAGGCTAAAACATGGCCCCATGGAACAACTTCGGAGTCAACAGTTATTGGCATTAGCATCAAAATCAAGACCCAAACTTGGTTGCTCCTCTGATTGCAATAGAGATAATAGAGAATCTAGGTCTTCAAAATTGCCATCAACCATGTTAGAATGCATCGGTGAATACTCTCCTAGCTTCTCCACTTCCAAAAGTTCTTCCGAGAAAGGAACACCTCCTGTTGCTAGTGCCACAAAGAATATCGCAATCCATCTTCTTCTTGAACAAACTCTATTCTAGTTCGTTTCTTTGGTTTCGGGACTATAACATCATCACCAACGTTCTTTCCTCTCTTAAGGGATTTCTTTGTGGACTTTGAATCGTCTTTTTTATCCTACAAAGAACACGTTTAGTATCGTCACGACCACCGCTTAGAGAGTACTCATGCATGATCCAATGGCCTTTTGTCACACTCTTGTCCATCACTCCCGATTCATTCGTAATCTGAAAGCACAACATTCTCTTGTACCCTATTACACGACCGTAATCATCGACCACTTGATCAAGAGCGGTCTCAGCATGCCACACACCACAACCGGCTATCCTGGCGATCCGGTTCTTGCTACCCTTGATCAAGTTCGTGAACACATAGATGGTACCTTCTGTCTTCATTCCATTCTTGCATATCTCCCACGGATCTTCGTCGGAAAAAATTTGCCATGGCGCTTTGTCGCCAATCCCATAGATATCACGCTCGATAACCACATCACAAGGCAGCGGTAGGCCCTTAAACTTCCTCCCAAGATAAAACGCAAGTAGTTCTTCATCAGTAGGCCTGAAAAGACAGCCCGGTGGAAGGATCATGTCTCCCGGAGACGGCTCTCTGTTTGGTCGCTCTCTGATCTTACTTCTACACTCTCTCTGTTTGCTCGATCTCACACGTTGTTACTTGAGAATTTGTATGAGACGTTGTGTCATGTTATGGGGTATATTTATATAGAATATTAGGGCGGCAGATTTGTGTAAAGATAGACCTCAGTAACAAATTATAGGAAACGATATTAAATGCTTATCATCTTTTATTTTGTGCACTTAAGGAATTCTTGAAAAGCTTATCAATTTTCGCAAGCAATGAAAGCCATTAATTCACCCGAAGTGCCTTAAGGTCATTAATTCATATATATATATATATATATATATATATATATATATATAAAATAAAATTCTTAAAATTAACGTTACGCGTGGGAATGTGTCCAGGTGTCGGGTATATATATGGACTCCACGTAAAAAGATCCGGAGCACCATGTGAGTGTGTTCTGGTACTGCTGAATAATTACTCACATCAAAAACATACTCGGATAATTTTTAAGGCCTTGTTCTCCAATAGATTTTAGGTACATTTTATGAAAATCTCATAAAATAAACATTTTATGGAGGGG
This sequence comes from Vaccinium myrtillus, assembly GCA_016920895.1. NCBI lineage: Eukaryota > Viridiplantae > Streptophyta > Magnoliopsida > Ericales > Ericaceae > Vaccinium > Vaccinium myrtillus. The sequence goes on from CM029279.1 coordinate 18,253,668, forward strand.
TGATAAAATGAAGTTGTTTTCCCAACTGATAAAATGTAGTGGTTTTTCTATAGATTTTAGGAGGATTTTATGAAAATCTCATAAAATCACTTTTACATTTTATGTGTTGAGATTGGAGTGTCATAAAATGTGAGATTTTATGAAACAAAAATCTGTTGAAGAACAAATAGGATATAAGAATAATACGAGTTGAGGAGATAAAATAGGAGAAAGTATAAGGAAAGGAACATATGTCATTTTTTTTTTGTCTTTTTTTCTTTTTTTTTAGAGGATCAGGCAAATAAGAAGAAATATATAGATTTGGTCTTTTTAAAAAATAGTACTAATAAATAAGAAAAATTTGTCTTTATCTTTCTCTTAAACTTTTTATTTTTTAATGCTCAATACATCCACGATGTTTGGGGACTCCAGAGGGATCTAAACAACTTTATCTAGGGTTGATAATTTAACCGAGGGCAGCCAAATAGTTTCTTGTTCAAGCTTGGAAGGGGCGACCCAATGTTTTTTACTGCCTTAGGCATGTTCTAAAAATGATGCCCAACACCTGATAGTTCTTTACAGGGAGGAAAAAAAAAAGAAGGGCAAAGCGGGAAAGGCAAAACTATATAATGTCCTACTAATCATTATATAAGAACACGATATACGAAGTCCCCAAAATACATATCATCTAAAAAATGCAGCAGTGTCACATAAATATTACTCTTTTTGCATTTTTAGAAGCAAAAGTGTCAATTATGGGCCTTAAAACCAAATTGGACCACTCGTTTGAGCTAGAAGACCCCTACCTAGCCTTATACTAAAAATTAGTAGGGTGCCCCTCTTTTGGGCTGATGTTTTTTAAGCCCAAGGCCTTGCCCGAAGGCCGGCCTTGAAGCTTGGTTTGACAACTTTTCGAGTTTTAAAAATATGTTTGAGCTTTAGCTTGTTTATGAGAAAAGTCGGTTCAGTGGCAGAGTCTGTAGAATTTTGGTCTTGAGGGCCAACTTAAGAAAAATATTTTCATGTAAAAATGTACTCAATATATCATATAACTTGTACATTAATATATTGTATATGATACTATTTTGTTTTATCGTTGACAATGGCAATGCTGATGTGATTATTTTTGTTTATGAAAGAAATTAATTAAATACAATGTAAAATAAATTTCATTTTTAACCGCATCAAATCAAAACTATTTAGAATTTCAATAATTAACATACAAATTATGTAAATAATAACCATATTACATCTAACCATAATAACCATATTATGTAAATACTAATATTTATAAAAATCCATGGAGGGGCTCCCTCGGCCCCTATATACCTTTGCCAATGAGTCGATCTCAATCAAGTTTTAAATTTTTAATGAGCCGATCGATCACGAACCGATCACGAGTAGAATTGTATATTTTAGACAGGGAAATGATTTTCACACTCCCCATTTTACAATCCACTCCCTTTTTTTGTCTTTATCCACATGAATTTACAATATTACCCTTGCATGTGTGAAAAAGGTGTATTGAAGAAGGGAATATTGTAAATTCATGTGAATAAAGACGAAAAAGGGAGTGTGGATTGTAAAATGGGGGGTCTAAAAATCATTCATAAGTCGAACAAGCCCAACTATAGTTTTGTTCAAGCTTGATTCGAAAGCTGAACTAGCTTCAAAAATATATTCAAGCTTGATTTGTTTATGTAACAAACTGATTTCAAATCAGCGAATAAAAACTCGAGCAGTTTGGTTTGTTTATCAACCCTTGGCCTAATGATGCAAACAAAAGGATCTTAGAAGGTGTAACAACAATACTTGTTTCCCATGTAATTTAATCACATTTTTCTTGGGTTATTCGTGAATTGTGACTCGTGAGTATATTAATATTAATGTCAAGTTAGTATGTGGCGATTAATAGAGTCTTTTTTACAAAGAACATCGACATTATGCGTTTAAAATATTATCGATTTAAAAAAAAATTAGAATAGCCAATAAATTTTGTGTATATTACTTTGACAAACCTAAAACTTATCATTTTGCTCATAGAAAACAAAAATTGTATTAGACTTGAGTTATTGCATTTTTTTATGACAGGTATTTTAGACTAGCTAATTCTACATGAAGAGATGCACCAATCATCCTGACTTTATATTTTTTATTTTTTGAAGTGTCAAACTATTAAGATAATTTCAAGTGAGCGATGACATAAATTGGTGGCGAAAGTCTAGTATTGTAAAGCATTTCATTTTTCTGGTAGTATGCTTGATTTAATTATTTTTTCCAATGGTTTTGAAATCTAATCCAGCATCAATTTAATAGAAAAAAATTTTGTTGGTAACATTTTGTGATAGACAGTCTTTTAATCACGCAAGACTTGTGATTTGAGATAATGTTGGTGTTTACCGAAGTTTTTCATGTACATTTGAGGTAATGTTGGTAATTTGTGAATGATCTATAGACTTGGTGATTTATCCAATTCAGTGAATGATCCAGAATTTTAGTCTTACTTTGTTGCAACAATGGTTTCTTTTTTGTGTTTCGTTCCTAAAATTGTGACACGGGTTTGGTAGAAGGCGAAAAATTAATTTGCTCCTTGGTCACTGCATGGCTTTGTTGTAGCTTTGGTGATTTAGTGAGGCTCATTATACTGCTGAATCACTCTATGTTTGGTAACTAATTCCCTGTTATGTTGGGTTGACATTCCAGTAAGGTTTGCTTCTCTTAGTTCCTCCGGCTGTTCGTTTCATACGATAGAGAACTTGTTTTTTGTACCAGCTACTTGGGTTTGGGCTATATGAGCCATAAAGCTTCCTTGAATGAAATCCAGTGATTCAAAAACCCCTGGCTAAAAAAAGGAAACATGGTATATGCATTGATGATGTTTTTGAAATTCACATGTGTGGCGATGATGACATGAACTAGGATGACATGTTACATTGTTTGGATGCATCTCCTGAATTTTCTAGTTCATTCAACTATACGCAATGCTTTTTGTCTAGGCGCTTGTCGGATTTTTCACCTCTCCAAGTCTCAAAGTCTCTGGATTGGAAATACCATTCAGGATAATATAAGACATGGTCGAGAACAATTGCGGTTGTTGGTCACCGTTATGATATATACATTATGATTTACCATTGGTTTCCATTCGCTTCTCGCTTTCATTTTTTCACATATTCCCTCCTCACGTTCAAGAAATCATAGTCTCATCCATTAAGATTTAGAATTGGTTGCGATTTGTAGCCTCTGGCACCGAACAGATTGTCATGATATCCGCAGCTATATTTGTGAAACACAATTTTAACCCTTTCAGTAAGGAATTCTTTTTCATATCTCCTTTCTTCATACTCTTCTAAAACTCCATAACAACCTCCAGCAGGAACCACCCTGAGGTGCACCCAACCACCACATGTAGTTTTACAGGGAAAGGGAAGAATGAGCAATGATAAATTGAATGGTGCTGTTTCTTCTTCTAGGCCAATTCCACTGCCCTTTATGGATTTTGGAAGATACCTTAGCTTGAAAAGATCTCCCACCCCAAATTGAGGCAACAAAGAACACAACTTCTGCCAATTATCTAACCACAAAAAGGTGGACTTACCATTCCCAAATGTCTGACACTAAAACCCTTCTTGAGAGACCAAGAGGCTTCATGTGGAAGGTTCATGTGCCAAATATTCTGCTCTTTACTGATATACGTATGGAGCCACTTCACCCAAAGGGAGCCCGCTTTCTTACATAAGACCCACAAGTGCCTTAAGGGGAGATATGGTCTCCCTGTCACAAGCCTCTCTGCCAGAGTATTTACCTGTGGGCACGCATTGTTTAGTCCAATGAATGATTTGGGAAGGGAATTCCATATCATGCATAAGAACATCCAATCAAGCAAATCATATGTCTTCGTAAGACCTATCTTCATAGCACATCTAGGGGACCCTTATTCCTATGGTATCCTCTAACCAACTCTTGCATCAAAAGGATATTATCAATAGTAGATATCTCCCTTTAACAAAGGCCGACTAAGTACTACTAATCAATAGAGCGAGAATAGATTGCATTCTACTGGCCAAGACCTTAGTAATGCATTTATAAAGGATATTGCAACGAGATATTAGTCTATGTTCCTTAACAGAGAAGGAGCCCTGACCTTTGGAACAAGAGAGAGGGTTGTGGCATTCCACTCCTTTAGCAAAAACCCATGCTTGAAAAAGTACTGAACAACTGCAACTAAGTCTCTCCCAACCACTTCCCAGTTCTTTGGATAAAATATGAAGTTAAACACATCCGGCCCAGGAGCCTTTTCACGGATGAAGTACGGGTACCGGTACGGGGTACGGGTATAAGATACGGCAAAAACATAAAAAAAAAGTGGGGTACAGGTTCGGTTGGGTACGTTAGTGTAATTTTATTTATTTATTTTTCTTATTTTATTATGTTCCATTACATAAACTAAATAACCAACCCATTTTGCCAACAAAAAGCAGCATAAATAGAAGTTAAGAGAATAAAAGTTCATACATCAAGTTCAACATGCCTAGAATCCTAGATCAAAGCAATGCAATGTTGTTTTCGAGTTTTAGTACATACCAACAATACTTAAAGCAAGCTCCGGAACAAAAAAAGAAAGAAAGAAAATAGTCATAAGAAGTAAGGATCTTGAACTTCATCGACTTCATCTCTAACAACACAGTTTCCATCTCTCGCTCATCAAGTTAAATATCAGCGATTTCAAGAATACTAGCACCCCCCATTCAATCAAATGCATCTCCGGCAATGTCCGACAACCTAGTCTCTCCTTGGGTATAATGTGGTGTCCTATTTGAGTCGTGGTCTTCAGTTTATGACTCTATCGCATTGGCTATTGCATATGTTAAGGTTAGCTGTTTGAGTTTTTTTCCACGCGGAACTCCTAAAGTTTTTAAATCTTTACGAAAAGGATTGAAAGTACCCAAAAGAGTATCCATTGCCGTACCCAAAAACTCGCGCGAAAGTACCTGGTACATTTTCAGAGTACCCGATATGTATTTAGAAGTACCCAAAATGGATGGTACGGGTACGAGTACGTTGGGGTTTTAGAAGTACCCGTGCTTCATAGCTTTTCACCATTTATAGACCGCAAAGTTATTTCCTCAACAGACACTGGCCTTGCCAACTGATCCTGAGAAACACTTGGTGTTTTCTTCTGAATAGACTGTTGTAATAGATCCTTGGCGTCACATCTATCCCCAAACGAGAGTAGTGCATAATCTCCTTTTTAACCTTGTCAGGCTCATCAAGCAAACCGCATTCCCATCATTCAAACTAAGAGTTGCATTCCTGGCCCTGTGAGAACATAATTTCTGGTGGAAGAACTTTGTATTAGCAGGTCCACATACTTAGCCAGAACTTCTTTCTCCATAGTGTTATGCCCAACACATGCACCACACGCAACAGAAGCAGTACAATCAAGAGAAAGCAACACACAGATATACGTGGTTCGGCCAAATCAGACCTACTTCCACGGGGAGGGGGGTTTCACTATGATCCGGAGAAAAATCCGTGTCTGTTGTGTTTACACACTCACACTCTCAATCGCACAATAATGAAACTCACCAGTTCACTCGTGTATCTCTCTCTAACTCTCTGCCTCTCTCACTTTTGTCACACTAAATAATCAAGACAAGTCCGAGTTATATAGAATACATCAATTAACCCTAGCCCTCCCATCCGGGCCTAAGCCCAATGGCCCACACGGGGTGGAATCCCAACACATAGTACAGAGGTTCAAATAATTAACTATAGTTAAAGTACTATGACTGAATTTGAGTTAGCTCTTCTTTAGGTACTTGAACTCTAGTACTGATAACAGAAAAGTACTTAAGGTTTTACAAAAAATTAACTATAATTTTGAGAAAAAAAAAAGCACTTATCATAATTCAGGCGAAATTCTCATTCATATGTCAAGTTCAACTTGGATACATTTTAATGTTGTGACGTTAAATGGACACATTGCCTCTACAAGTTGAATTGCAAACTAAAATCCAGATTATAGATCTCACTGCAGTGAGGGGACCAAGAATCTTAATTACTTAGTTATGCATACCCATGAACTAGAATAATACAAAAATTAGTCTCTTTTCGGCATTTTTTCAATCATTTCTTGGACAAACGAACCAAAACCAATCATTTTCAAACAACCATACTAGAAATTTTGGAGTCGTTCATTTCAAATGGTAATCCAGAAGTGTGAAATGGGAAGCAAAACTGAGGTTTATGTATTGTTCTCCATTTTGATTGTGCATCTATCTTAAGAGGGTAGTTTTGACTTCTTTAAAAAAAGGTAAATTACATTAAACCCCCCTCAACTATGACTTATTTTAACATAAGCTCCCTAAAGTTTAAAACCCAACACTTAACCCTTGTAAATTATATGAATCATAGATGTCAATGATGGCATCAAAGGAAAATCACGATTTACCTCTTGCCTCTTAATCATAAGTCCATCACCTTGAAAAAAAAGGTAAATTACATTAAACCCCCCTCAACTATGACTTATTTTCACATAAGCTCCCTAAAGTTTAAACCCCAATACTTAACCCTTGTAAATTATATGAATCATAGATGTCAATGATGGCATCGAAGGAAAATCACGATTTACCTCTTGCCTGTTAATCATAAGCCCATCACCTTTTTTTGTACCTTTGTCCTTCACCAATAACCTCCGTATAATCACCACATGGAATACCAAACGCAATCACCACAATCTAACGAAAACAATTCCAAACCAGTAATCTCCTAACCTGCGATTCCACTACAAGTGACTCCAATAGTTAGATTCTTTTGTACCCTTCTTAGCCTATTTAGATCTTGGAAAATTACACTTAGCTAAAGAGAAAGGGTAATTTCATCTTAAACTCTTATTTTCACTCACATGGCTATTGCCGTCCAATATCTTGACGTTTTGCTAACAGAAGGAGCTTAGTGTCATCACATAAATACATAAAGGGGTTAAGTATTGAGTTTTAGAGATTAGGAAAGTTAAGTAAAATCAATCATAGTTGAGAGGGGTTTACAATAATGTATCAAAAAAAAAAAATTACTCCAATGAAAATTGAAAATGAGAGTAAGTATAAAGAAGTAGGTCAATAACCTCTTTCTTGCATTTTTAACAACTTCTTTTGAGAACAAGGTTCGTAGCAATGAGGAGAGGGCAGTATAATACACTAAATGTTCAACCACGTTGTTTTGATTCTGAACCTTGTTCTCAAAAGTCAAAACCATGAGAAAAATTTGGGTGCCTGTCGGGTATGGTCACGTGATGCACGATCACGCATCTCGGCCATCAAAAAGTGTTTTTGATGGTCAAAATTGCAAGTAGAGAAAGAGAAGAGAGGGGAAGAAATCTCTCGTGGTTTTAATTCGTAGTTGCAAATAGAGGATTTTGAAAAACTCCTCAAACCTATCACTTGACTTTCCTTTCTTTCACTCTTAGCCAAAAGCAAAGGAAGGTGAAAACGATAATTGTTGTTACTCCTATTAAAGCCAAAACCATTTTTGTTAGTGCCAAAACTTCAAGAGAAAGTGTATGGAACATGAAAAGAAAACATGAAAATGAACATGAAAAGGCATCTGACGGATGAGATCCTTCCGGTACACTGTTTGAATAGTGTACCAGGCAGATCTCATCCATTGGATGCCTTTTCATGGTCATTTTCATGTATTGTACTAGGGCTCAAACTTCAATGCACAAAAGGCTTGTATTCATGTGTATAGTACAAGCCTTTTATGCATGAACAATGATACATACACACCCACTCGGACACACTCCACCGAAAAAATTAACATAGTAGTCGTAATTTTTTTTTCGCCGTGGGGTCGAAAGACCCCCCTTATCTACCTTTGGCGTCGCCCCTGGTGGAGTCTGTATAGGAATAGAGCGGAAGGGGTAATATTCATCTAATTTGACAGTTAGTAGATCAATCGGGTTCACAAAAGGGAACAATCGTTTTTCAAGGTAGAGTGGCTAGATCCAATCAATCGGCTTACAAATCGAGCAGCACTACTCTGAAAAATCATTTCATTAATGGACCGATCAATTGGTTTATGAATGCGATTGATCGGAACTGCAACAAATATAAAAGTGTCATTTCTTTCATTCTAGGGTATCGATGTAGCCAAGGAATATCAGAGCCTCTGCGTTTTTTAACCCAGAGAAACCCTAAAGTGTTCAGAGTTTGAATCTCGCAGGAAAAACAAGATTCATAGATATTTGATCTCATTCATAAGTTTCAAGAGGTTTCAACATCGTTCAACTATCAACATTGAGTTCTTCTGGTGGATTTGTGGAAGAAGTTTTTGGAAGGCTTGTGCAATTCAAGGCTTCGGCGATCAAGATCACTGGGTGCGGGGTGTGACTTGGCAAGTGGTACTTAGAACGTTGTGATGATTTACAGACTTGGTAATTTATCCAATCAGTGAATGATCCAGAAGTTTAAGTCTTATTTTGTTGCAGCAATGGTTTCTGCTTTGTGTTTCATTCTAAATTTGTGAAACTGGTTTTGTAAAAGGCGAAAAATTGGTTCGCTCCTTGGTCACTGCATAGTTGTGTTGTAGCTTTGGTGATTTAGTGAGGCTCATCATACTACTAAAATACTCTGTTCAGTAACTAATTCCCTGTTATGTTCCTCAGGCTATTTGTTTCATACCCCTCAACTTGTCATACAATAGAGAACATGTTTTTTGTACCAGCTACTTGGGTTTGGGCTACATGAGCCATAAAGCTTCCTTGAAGAAAATCCATTGGTTCAAAAACGCTTGGCTAAAGAAAGGAAACATCGCATGGCAACAATGATGTTTTTGAACTTCTCATTGTGTGTGGCAACGTTGGCATGAACCGGTATGACTTCCTGTATGCAAATGTGTTTCCTTTGCAGTTGTTTGGATGCATCATCTCCTGGATTTTCTAGTTCGTGTATACAACTGCAGGCAATGCCTTCTGTTCGTGCGCTTGTTGGGTTTTTTTGGTTACCTCTCGAAGTCTCTGAATTTGAAATGCCCTTCATGACAATATGAGATGTGGTCTAGTACAATTTCGATTGTTGGTCACCGTTATTATCCTTTCTAATTTACCATTGGTCTCCATTTGCTTCTTGCTTACATTTTTCAAAAATTCTCTCCTTATGTTCAACAAATTATAGGCTCATCCTTTGAGATTTAGAATTGGTTGTGATTTGCTCCCTCCGTCACCGAACAGATAGTCACGTTATCAGCAACTATATTTGTAAAACACAATTTTAACCCTATCCGTAAGGAAATCTCTTTCATCTCTCCTTTCTCCACACTCCTCTAAGACTCCATAACCACGTCCCCCTTTTACCACACTGATGTGCACCCAACCACCAAATGTAGTTTTTAAGTTCAGCGAAATTTTTTGGAAATTTTGAATGGGATGGAGCAAGATTGAAAAATTAATGATTGATGGAGTCGAATATCAAGGACAGAAGATCTAAAAATATAAAGATTCCTCGGTATATTTGTAGTAAGAAAATAACTGAAAACGTTGTAGGTCCTGAGTTTACAAAGTTAATCTTACACCTAGACGAAAGATTTTAATAAGCAGAACTATCTATCTTCGAAGATTTAATAGTTTTTTTTTTCTCTCCCTTTTATGATAATGACATTTATTATCTCCGTTCCCTCCTCTTTTATCAGACCAAGTGAACAAAAACCCCACATGACCAAAACCAGTCATTCTCTAAAAAATAGCCTAATGCAATTTAAGTCCCCCATCTGCAGAATGGAATGAATACCACCCAATGCCCAGTGCTATAATGGGGAAAATGTGTGATTTTTGAGACACAAATATCATGACCTACTACAACAAAAAAAGACCTTTAATACGACAGAAAATATCATGACCTTTACTATGACAGTAAATATCAGAACCTTTACTACAACAAAAAGTATGTGGGAGCACGGCCTCTATTTGTTATATGCTAAATCCACGACTGGACCACCCCTCTCTATCCATAATCATGAACATCAACCTATAAATTGAGACTTGGGATTTGACATTTCATCAACTAAAATCTATGGAGAGAATACGAAAGAGTAAAGACGTTAGTTTAGGAGGAGAAAATTAACAAAAGCAGCAAGGAACGAAAGGACTATCCCAAACCCATAACACACTTCTATCAACTGTCTTATTATGGCCATAGACAATGGATAAGAAGAAAATCTTTTTAATGTCCACCATTTCAGTCTTTGAGAACTACAATTTGGTCTAAAGAAAGAAAACCCCACATGCAACCATCAGGGTTCCATCGCACAATAGTCCTTGCTACAGGTCCAATAGAGAGGTTATGGACCGACTTCCAGTTGCAAGGAAAATAATGCCTAGCAACAGAATCCAAATTAGAACCGGGGAGCAATAAGTGGTTGCTCTTAGAATACCGCTGAAATATTAGCCCCTAAACCTCCAAGAACCGAGGAGCTAAGGGACGTTTTAGGAGTAGCAATAAGTCAATAACGAAACCTGTCACAAAATTCTCTTCAGAATCTAGCACAGAATCAATATCCATATCCCCAGCTATCTGCTCCTCTTGTACCTCCTCTGAAGAATCTAACGCAGAGAAAGCATTAGATCACCTCAATCAACTTCCCTTTACCAGAACCCTCTAGACCCCTTGCAATTTCTTTGCTTACCGTCACCACCAGAACCCAAACCTATCAATTGCAACACCAACAACCTGCAGTCCATCACCAATTACGACACCATATCAGACTATCAGTATTATCATCAGCTACAGTTTTTTTTTATTTCCCTGGGGTTTTCCTTCTCTTTGGACAGCAGCAGCAGGTTGACAAGTCTTATGGCCAAAAACCATGGACTTAATCACATCTCAAAGGCCTCCAAGGACATTACTATGAAAGCAAGATCCATGTGAGGTGACCAAATCAAAGTTGCCAGGAAGAATTGCATTGCCTCAGCCCATCTACTTCAACCCAAATCTTTTCAAAACTCAACCTCTTAATTGCCTCACCAATTGATCCGCATACAAGGCCGACCTATTATGGCACTTGCAACATAGCCGAGACCCTCTGCGGTCCGTAAATCAACAGAACATTGTAAAATTGAGCCCATAATTCCGAATGTCTTGAAGAAATAGAAGTTGCAGGTGATTCAGGTTATAGTTTTCCTCGTTTGATCCTACATGCATTTTTAACAATTCGATGCTCTCTTTCCATTTAAGTCATTTTCAGAATTTCCACAAAAACGTGTGTAGATTTAGCTAATTTTCAATCATCGGTTCTGAGTTTTCCTGACATAATCCATCAATTTTGATACATTTTGGAGAAACTTGAACAAGGAATCTTTTTTTGAATAAGATTAGAATAGAGTCTGTGTTCATGTTTGATTATAGACTTATATATGGTGTTTGACTTACACTGTATAGATCAATTTTGCATCTTCTTTCTCAACAAGTTTGCTAAGCAAATTTTGTTTTCTACGGAAACAAACAGGTCTACAATGAGGCGACAGGAAGGCGTTCATCCAACTGACGCTACAGAAGAAGCATATAAAAATCGTATAACTGATTAAAAACGTGCATTCATAGTTAAATATAATGAATGGTTTCAAGGAATTAATTACACATCGGTCCTTTGGACTTTGTCTAACATTAAATTAACAATCCAACTCCAAAGCAATTTGGGTCTCCACTCCATAAGTTTTCTTGATATGGCAGATCTTGCTCCAATAAGTAAGTCAAGAACTGTTCTTGAGAAGTGTCTTCGGGAGTGAACAGATTATTGCCAATAGCATCAAAAGCAAGATCGAAACTTGGTTGCTCTTCCGATTCCAATAGAGAAACTGGTTCTTCAATATAGCCAGCCACCATGTCTTGAGAAGTGTCTGAGTTGATGCTCGAGCTCAAACAACGTGTAAAGAAAAATTCCATTTTTCTTGGTAAACTGAAGTGTCCCTACTTGTCATTTTCAAGCTTATGGCACCTGATTAGCAAAATTTAATGTTTCTTAAAAGAAGCTTAGAACGTTATGTTGATGTCTGGTTTGGTAGGATGATTTTCTGAAGGAATGTAACAGTTATTCCTTGGCTTCGCAATGGAAATAACCAGCAAATCAAAACTGGTGAATGATCATTCCATTGGTAGGTGTACCTGCCAGTTTTTGTTGGTGAACCATTCTGCTTCTCATTCGAGTGACTCAAAACCTGCCTACAGGAATTAGTCAACTATAAAGAAGCACCGAAACTGAGTGAATTTATGTAGGCCTTTTGCAGCATATAACGAAATCCTGTTAGCTGCCATGAGGTACCATGAGAGAAATAAATTAAAGACAGACTTAACCACATAAACAAAAAATACGCAAAGAAAATTTAATCCACCAATAATATATATCTACAATTCGTTGAAAGCTTCTCTGATACAAATGAACAATGAATGAAATACTGATAAACTAACATCTACAACTCCTATTTCTTTTGTTACAAAAAAATAGGAGATCAGGAAGGCGTTCATCCAACTGATGCTACAGAAGAAGCATATAAAAATTGTATAACTGATTAAAACGTACATTCATATTTAAATATAATGAATGGGTTCAAGGAATTAATTACACAATGGTCCTTTGGAATTTGTCTAACATTAAACTAACAATCCAACTCCAAAGCAATTTGGCTCTCCACTCCATAAGTTTTCTTGATACGGCAGATCTTGCTCCAATAAGTAAGTCAAGAACTGTTCTTGAGAAGTGTCTTCGGGAGTGAACAGATTATTGCCAAAAGCATCAAAAGCAAGATCGAAACTTTGTTCCACCTTCGATTCCAATAGAGAAACTGGTTCTTCAATATAGCCAGCCACCATGTCTTGAGAAGTGTCTAGTGCCACCGGTGCTGAGGGGGCTAAAACATGGCCCAACGGAACAACTTCGGGAGTCAACGGATTATACCCAAAAGCATCAAAATCATGATCGAAACTTGGTTGTTCCTCCGATTCCAATAGAGAAACTGGTTCATCACTCATCCTCGGTGAATGACTTCCTTGCCTCTCCTGTTCCCAAAGTTCTAAAAATTCTTCAAGTGTAAATTCATTCGGATCATCACTCATTGTAAAACTCGGTTCTTGCACAACTACTTCTTCTACAAAGGGCATAACTTCTGTTTCTGTTGTTGCATCGATATCACAAACCATCTTATGTTCTTCCACAAACTCTGTTCTCACACGCTTGGCGGGTTTCGGGGCTATATCATCGTGATTAGTAGTAGTAGCCTCAAGATTTTTTACCCTCTTAGATTTCTTGGTGAACTTTGAGTCGTGTCTTTTTATCCTACAAAGAACATATTCTACCTGGCTTTCATCGATATTGCCACCGCAGCGAGAGTACTCATGCATGATCCAGTGGCCTTTGCTCACACTCCTGTCCATTACACCCCGGTCGTTCGTAATCTGAAAACAAAGCATTTTCTTGTACCCTATTACACGACCTTGATCATCCAATACATTTTCAAGAGCAGTCTCAGCATGCCACACACCACAACCTGCTGTCCTAGCTATTCGGTTCTTGCTGGCCTTGATCAACGTGGTGAAAACATAAATGGTACCTTCTCTCTTCGATGAATTTCCGTTCTTCCCGTTTGTTTTGCATATCTCCCATGGGCATAGTTGTTGAAAACCTCCGATACACGATACGTATCCTACGATTCGTATCATCTCTTTCATTAAACGATACGTATCGCATCCTGTATCCTTTTTGTATAGAAATCCTACGATACGATCACGTATCCTACGATTTATACGCGTATCCTGATTTGGTACGTATCCTACGATTACTTATAGGAAAAAAGCCTGACCTTATTTTAAGAAGCAGAACCCCAAACGTATTAATCTAAGCCATTTGATCTAATTATGGCTATATTCAAACACTTGATAGAAATTCAACCTCAATGTAGGGCTAGCTTGAATAGAGGAAAGAACCATAATTCGATTGTGTTTCGCCTGAATCATACAAGGGCAATGTTACACCTCATTAGGAGATTAGAGCAAGTTCACCCATTGTAATTGAAATAGTATTCCCAATTTTTTTTTAGTTTGCTACAATGTCAAAAATAAATAGTTTTGTCAGTTGACAAAAAGAAAATACTAGGGAAAAAAAGAAGATTTGTTTTGGTGAACGAGGATATTTGTGTTAGCCATCAACCAACCAAAAGAAAGAGAATTTTTTTTTTCAAAAAGCATCACCAATAGTATATTTAAGAGAGTGCATCATATAATAGCATGTGCCAAAAGTTTAAAGAAACTCTTCTTTTCTTTCCATAGCTAAGGCATCAAAAAGCCTTAATGTGAAAGACCCCAATTGAGAGACTTGAAATTTTGCATCTTAAAAACATTTTATTTTTGTAAATGTAAGTATAGTCTGTTGATATCATTAGGTATAACTAATTTTAATCGTATATTAATTATGATTATTATTGTTGAAGAATAAACTAGATTTAGTATTTTGGCACAAGAAAAATGAAGTCCAAATAAGCCTAATTGACAAAGTTCAAAGATGAAAGATATTATTGAAGTAGATATAAATATCTAGTTTCTAGAAGCTCTATAATATCTATCTTCTAGAAATTCTACAATATCCTTGTGAAATACTCCCTCCGTCCCAATCTAAATGCTCCCTACGGTTATGCGTGTTTCTTTAAAACTCTTATAGTTTTCATTCTATAATGTATTTTATATGCAATATGGATCTTATTTGATAAATCTCAATTAATTCTATTAGAAATTTTTTTTAAAAACTTTCGGAACCTTACCAAGAAAAAGATATAGACGTTTGAAAATGGCACGGATATACATAGGGAGCATTTAAAATGGGACGGAGGGAGTATGTAGATTTTTTTTTGTGTGAATTAGTTACATCTGCAATTCTAGAATCCGCCTCAAAGTTTATCTTATATGAAAATATCTTTATACTAGACCCTTCCATTGAGTAGTATAAATATGGATGACTTCTGGCCATTTTGTACCAAGCCAAAAAAAAGAGTTTTGAGTTTAAGTGTAACATAAATACCTTCCTTCCCCACCCTTGCCTTAATTATTTCTCACTCCCCCAAAATCTTGTCTAACTAAAAATTATAAACTCCTACTCTTCCATCAAACGTATCTTAAGACATGCGATACGTATCCCGATACGACTTATACAATGAAAAAAACGATACACGGTACGTATCCCAATTTGAAAACACTGCCCATGGGTCGTCGTCAGTGAAAATTTGCCAGGGGGCTTTGTCGCCAACCCCATAAATGTCGCGCTCGATGATGAGATCCGAAGGCAGGGGTAAGCCCATAAATTTCCTCTCAAGATAGTAGGACACGAGAAGTTCATCCGTGGGCCTGAAACGAAAGCCCGGTGGTATCGTCATGTCTTCCAGAGAGGGCTATCTGTTTATGATCTTACTGCTACTTTCTCTCGCAATACTCTCTCTCGCAATGCGTTCACTCTCTATGATCTCACACGTTGTGGTTATTTGAGAAATTGTATGTGTTATTGAGAAACTGTGTAGGGTATATTTATACACCATGTAAGGGTGGCAGGTTTATACGTAGGATACTTGGTTCCCAAGTTGAGGAATCGTTGGGTTGAAGAGGAAATCAACGGCTGTCATTAGGCTCTCAATAACACGAAGTGTATTTGTTTCCTAACAAGAGTTGTTCTGGAGAGAAAAAATAGGAAACAAGCAAGACTAATTAGGATTAGGAAACTTCTTGATTTGGTCACGAAGTGTATAAACCTGCCGCCCTTACATGGTGTATAAATATACCCTACACAGTTTCTCAATAACACATACAATTTCTCAAATAACCACAACGTGTGAGATCATAGAGAGTGAACGCATTGCGAGAGAGAGTATTGCGAGAGAAAGTAGCAGTAAGATCATAAACAGATAGCCCTCTCTGGAAGACATGACGATACCACCGGGCTTTCGTTTCAGGCCCACGGATGAACTTCTCGTGTCCTACTATCTTGAGAGGAAATTTATGGGCTTACCCCTGCCTTCTGATCTCATCATCGAGCAAGACATTTACGGGGTTGGCAACAAAGCCCCTGGCAAATTTTCACTGACGAAGACCCATGGGAGATATGCAAAACAAACGGGAAGAACGGAAATTCATTGAAGAGAGAAGGTACCATTTATGTTTTCACCACGTTGATCAAGGCCAGCAAGAACCGAATAGCTAGGACAGCAGGTTGTGATGTGTGGCATGTTGAGACTACTCTTGAAAATGTATTGGATGATCAAGGTCGTGTAATAGGGTACAAGAAAATGCTGTGTTTTCAGATTACGAATGACTGGGGTGTGATGGACGGGAGTGTGAGCAAAGGCCACTGGATCATGCATGAGTACTCTCGCTGCGATGGCAATGCCGATGAAAGCCAGATAGAATATGTTCTTTGTAGGATAAACAAACACGACTCAATGTTCACCAAGAAATCTAAGAGGGTAAAAAATCTTGAGGCTACTACTACTGATCACGATGTTATTGCCCCGAAACCCGCCAAGCGTGTTAGAACAGAGTTTTTGGAAGAACATAAGATGGTTCGTGATATCGATGCAGCAACAGAAACAGAAGTTATGCCCTTTCCAGAAGTAGTTGTGCAAGAACCGAGTTTTACAATGAGTGATGATCCGAATGAGTTTACAGTTGAAGGATTTTTAGCACTTTGGGAACAGGATAGGCAAGGAAGTCATTCACCGAGGATGAGTGATGAATCGAATGATTTAGTTGCTGGAGAATTGGAAGCACTTATGGAAGAGGAGAAGCAAGGAAGTAATCAAGAGAGTGATATGTTTCATGCTACGGAAGAACCATCACCAGTATTTTCTCTTTCCAATGATTTCTTTTTGGAGCAGCAGAAAAAAGACATGTTCAATGACATGTTTCAGTTGGACCATGAAGCCCTGTGGTGGCTCGAAAACATGTCAGGACAAGGAATGCCTACGGCATAACGAGAAGCAAGAGAGTACACATTGTCTGTCGTGTGTGTGTTGTGGGGAAGAGGAATGAGAAACAAAAGAAATAGGAGTTGTACATATTAGTTTATCGGTATTTCATTCATTGTTCATTTGTATCAGAGAAGCTTTCAACAAATTACAGATCTATGTTATTAATGTTGGATTAAATTTTCTTTGCATATTTGTTGTTTATGTGGTTAAGTCTGTCCTTAATTTATTTCTCTAATGGTACTTCATGGCAGCTAACAGGATTTCGTTAGATGCTTAAGGAGGAAAAAAAAAAGATTATAGTGGCAATGTTATAAACGGAGTACGGCTGTTGAGTGGGTGAAAACAATGTGTGCAAAGAGGTTGGTTCTGTATTACCTGAAAGAAATATAACAGTTTGAAGCAAAAAGAAAACCGATATGGGGGCTGCAATACGCAGAAACTACTAGAATGAAGGACAGAATCACACCAAAAACTTTACAAGAATCACAGTTTTAATGACATTGCTTTCACCTAATAAATGAGTCAAACAAGATGAGCAATAAATTGATCATCTCAAATTTGGAACTTCAATCAGCCCAAGAGCTAAATACAGAATTTAACACGCCACCACACACTTCATCAAATTATTATGAGGCTCATTTTGCATTCATTCACTAGGAACAAAACTGGAAATTGCATTTGGTACCATTTCCCAAAAATTTCAAGCGAGAAATCCACTGTGAAATCTCTACTACTGTACAATACATGATTCATGGAAAGATTCAAAAGCTTGCTCAAACTATTTGTCTATGCCTCTAGAGGCAGATTTGGGGTGAACCAAAAATGGCTATTTAAACTGATGCTATTATCTAACCTGTACAAGAACAATCAAGAAGACTTTTCCTTTACTTGGTTTCAGTTCTTAACCTGTGGAGGCATGCGCTGTTCTCCAGCTGACAATCAAGAAGTACAGTAACTTGATATGATGAAGTAGGACGGCTTGAGATAACAAAAGCATATTCTACTTCTAAAATATATTAAATGGTAAACAAAGGATTCGGTTTAGATCCCCCTGACATGATTCAGGGAACTGACTTGAGTAAGACGATGGATAAGCTTGCAATGACAGAATAGTATCTAAGATTTTGATCTCATTGCTTCTCCTAGATGCAGCCAGTAATGTCCCATCCTTGTTGAAACAGACGAGTGGAATTACCTTCAGATTCCAGAAATTAATAATCAACTGTTGCAGTTTTTTACATTTGTAGAACAGTTGTCCATTTGTCGAGATCAAATATTTTTACAAAATGAGGAAGTGACTTACGGGTAAACCTCCCCTAGCATCACAATTCGTCAAGAGATTATCACTATCCATTTCCCAGAATTTGATAACATGGTTATCACCAGCTGCCAAGAAACAGTTTTTTGTTGTATCAAACTGCACATTATCATCGGAAGGCATCTGCAATCCGTTGTAGCTTCTCCCCAGACCGTCTTCTCTGAGTCCATTCGAAAAGTTGGCGATTACCGTTTTGGAGTCTACCACATGCAAAAAAACTACGACATATTTAATAACGCCATTGGTGTATCCGTTTGTCCTCTAAACATATGAGATGTCCGAAAACCATGTTTGGTAAACTAGGTTCTACGAACCTACCTTCTGACATCCATACTACAAGCCACTCTTGTGCGCACTCCTGTCGTTGCCTCAAATATACATTTGACTCCAAGGTTATGGTATTTCCATAATTTTGTTTGTCCATCCCTGGATGATGAATATAGAAGCTTAAAATGCAACTGCCTACAAACATTAGGCAAGGAAAACAAATATACAAGGTTTACGTAGAAAATAAAGACTTCAATAATGGTACTTACACAATTATCATCTGTGATGTCAGGGCAAACACAAAAAACATGAAACTCGTGCCCTTCAAATAGTAAACAACACGGGACCAATAGCCACATCCACACCTACAGTTATGGATACAGTTAATATATGTTGGATTGGAAAAGAAATAGAACTAGAGGAGACTTGAAAGTCGAAAGTCGCCTTCATAGTTTTGTCATCTCCACAGGTAACAACTTAAAGTCTAGAACTGAGAATTGCGAAGGCCAGATCATTTTGTTGCCAACACCTACTTCATTGCCAAGAAAATACTTTTTATCTTAATCAACTGCATCAATTCAGATAATGAGATATTTCAATGTTTCAGATGCTACAGTAGTTAATGCATAATTGGAAGATTATGTGCATAAGCAGCGGTTAATCTCACCGAAGAAAAAACCAGTGGGACTCTTTATACAGTTCACAGCAGCACATGGAGGATCGTTGACTAATGCATACTGAATTTGGGTAGGATTATTTTAGATTTTATGCCATTTGGAAGGTATAGTTCGTATTGAATATATAGTAGAAAATTGCCAACCCGTAATGACTTAGGAATGGGAAATGTTCCAAATATGGAAATTCATTGGAACAAGCTTCTCACCAGATCCAACCTCCCACAACTCGATGCCTCCCTTGTCATTTCCAACCCAAGTAATGCAAATGAGAAACAAACATCAACATCCTCTCCGAGCGAAAACAAACACAAAACAGACAATCTAACTGAATATCTATGCCACCATAATCTAGAATGTAATGACCTTCATTCCTCAAACTCAGAAATCGTTCCTATTTCAGACCCAAGGGCAGGCCTATAACCATCGTCTTTCATCGTTAAAGCCAATTGTTCCAATGTTTCATATATTTCATCACACAGAGGGTGCTTTTGATCTCTAGACACAAAAGAGTTAACACAACCAGCCACATCTAATTATCAACATAACCCGTTTTGTCAACGGTTGAGCTCAAGCAAGTACAGTACATGATCAACAGGGAATTACATACAATTCTACTAGGATTTAAACCAGAACGCAAAATGTGGCAGTGAACAGCTTTACCAATGTCAAGGTGCTGAGCCTCAGCACAAGCCTTGAGTTGACACCATCTGGGAATACAACAACAGGGCTTCATCAAGCATGCCATTGCAAATAAACCCAATAATGCTTGTGTTCCAAAGCACGGTTTTCGGTTGGGGAATAGTGTCGAACAGTTGGCGGGCAAGGTGGGGTTGGCCTTGGAAGCAGAGTTCACTCAGGCAGTACCGGATGGTTTTTTTGGGTTCTTGTATGGTGTTATGGGATGTTGTTTGGGTTGGTTTTTGAAATGAGAGGTTTGATGAAGAGGATGAGGATGAGGATGAGAAACCATGGTGGTGGTGGTGATTGTTTGGATTGGTAGTGTGGGTAATGGAGATTGATGATGAGAGTGGTAGAGGTAGAGCAGTAGAGGACCACATGGTTGGGAGGTCACATTTGAAGCCACCTGCATTTTATTCATTTTATGTACAAATTCTTACTTACGCCTAGCACACTATATCTATGCGTTGGTTTATTTCCTTGGAAATCTATGGACTAAACTATTAGTACAGATTTTTTTGTACAGATTCAGTACGGATTTGTTATTTTGGGTCTCCTCCAGATCTCACAGAGATGATCGGAGCCGTTTATATTTTTCAAAATAATGTTTATTTGTACCCCGTAAAAAATCAGCTAAATTGGATATCGGGAAATCCTCTATCGGTTCATACAATTTTTAATTTTGAATAAAAAACTAGATGAACTAATGGAGTTACCAATATCCGATTCAGCTAATTTTTTTTGTAGGGTATCAGTTAACGTTATTTGAAAAATATGAACAGATCAGATAATTCGTGCGGGACCCCGAGGAGGCCTAAAGCAACATATTTGTATAAAATCTGTACACACATATTTATCTGAATTTATTATATCGATTTGATTAAAAAAATAATCATTAAATAGCTGTCACCTTCTTGTTAAAAATGCAAGAAAGAGGTTATTGACCTACTTCTTTATACTTACTCTCATTTTCAATTTTCATTGGAGTAATTTTTTTTTTTATACATTATTCTAAACCCCTCTCAACTATGATTGATTTTACTTAACTTTCCTAATCTCTAAAACTCAATACTTAACCCCTTTATGTGTTTATGTTATGACAATAAGCTCCTTCTGTTAGCAAAACGTCATGATAAGGGTTAAGTGTTGGGTTTTAAACTTTAGGGAGCTTATGTGAAAATAAGTCATAGTTGAGAGGGGTTTAATGTAATTTGCCTCTTTTTTAATAAGTCAAAACTGCCCTCTTAAGATAGATGCACAATCAAAATGAAAAACAATACAAAATCCTCAGTTTTGCTTCCCATTTCGCACTTTTGGATTACCATTTGTACTCAATGACTCCAAAATTTCTAGTTTAGTTGTTTGAAAATGATTGGTTTTGGTTTGTCCAAGAAATGATTGAAAAAATGCCTAAGAGAGACTGATTTTTGTAATATTCTAGTTCATGGGTACGCATAACTAAGTAATTATGATTCTTGGTTCCCTCACTACACTGAGATCTATAATCTGGATTTGAGTTTACAATTCAAATTGTAGAGGCAATGTGTCCATTTAAAGTCACAACATTAAAATGTATCCAAGTTGAACTTAACCTATGAACGAGAATTTCGCCTGAATTTTGATAAGTTTCGTTTTCTTTGTCTTTTCTAAGTTATAGTTAAATGTTTGTAAAACCTTAAAGTGCTTTTCTATTGTCAGTACTAGAGTTGTTCAAGCACCTAAAAGAAGAGCTAACTCAAATTCAGTCTCAATACTTTAACTCCCCTAATTATTTGAACCTTTATACTATGGAGAAAGAAGTTCTGGCTAAGTATGTGGACCTGCTAATACAAAGTTCTTCCACCAGAAATTATATATGTTCTCACAGGTCCAGGAATGCAACTCTTAGTTTGAAGGATGAGAATGCGGTTTGCTTGATGAGCCTGACGAGGTTAAAAAGGAGATTATGCACAACTCTATGAGATTTCTTGGTACAAGGCTTGGGGATAGATGCGACGCCAAGGATCTATTACAACAGTCTATTCAAAAGAAAACACCAAGGGTTTCTCAGGATCAGTTAGTATGGGCAGTGTCTGTTGAGGAAATAAAGGCTGCTTTGCAGTCTATAAATTGTGAAAAGCTATAGAGCACGGGTACTTCCAAAATCCCAATGTACTTGTACCAGTACCATACTGTATTGGGTACTGGTAATTTATAGGTACTTCTAAATACATATCGGGTTACTCTAAAAATGTACCGGGTACTTTTGAGTTTCTGGGTACGGCAATGGGTACTTTTCGGGGTACTTTTGGGCCTATTCGTAAAAGATTTAAAAACTTTATAGGAGTTCTGCGTGGGAAAAAAAAACATCCGGCCTTACTATATATGCAATACTCAATGCGATAAAGTTATAAACTAAAGACCACGACTCAGGTAGGAAACCACATTATACACAAGGAAAGACTAGGTTGTGGGACATTGACGGAGATGCATTTGATTCAATGGGGGATGCTGGTATTCTTGAAATCGCTGGTCTTTAACTTGATTAGCCGAGAGATGGAAACTATATTATCAGAGTTGAAGTTGATGAAGTTTAAGATCCTTACTTCTTTAAGTGTTGTTGGTATGTACTAAAACTCGAAAACGACATTGCAATATTGCTTTGATCTACGATTCTAGGCACGTTGAACTTGGTGCATGAACTTTCAGTCTCTTAACTTTTATTTATGCTACTTTTTGTTGGCAAATGGGTTTATTAAATAGTAAAATAGGAAAAAATAAATGGGTTTATTATGTAATGGAATATAGTAAAATAGGAAAAAATAAAATTACACTAACATACCCATCCGTACCCGTACCCTACGTTTTTATGTTTTTGCCATATAGTTTACCCGTACCACGTACCGGTACCCATACTTCATAGGTGAAAAGGCTCCTGGGCTGGATGGGTTTAAGTCTATATTTTATCCAAAGAATTGGGAAGTGGTTGGGAGAGACTTAGTTGCAGTTGTTCAGTACTTTTTCAAGCATGGGTTTTTGCTAAAGGAGTGGAATGCCACAACCCTCTCTCTTGTTCCAAAGGTCAGGGCTCCTTCTCTGTTAAGGAATATAGACCAATATCTCGATGCAATATCCTTTACAAGTGCATTACTAAGGTCTTGGCCAGTAGAATGCAATCTATTCTCCCTCAATTGATCAGTAGTACTCAGTCGGCATTTGTTAAAGGGAGATATCTACTATAGATAATATCCTTTTGATGCACGAGTTGGTTTAGAGGATACCATAGGAATGAGGGTCCCCCTAGATGTGCTATGTAGATAGATCTTACGAAGACATATGATTTGCCTAATTGGATGTTCTTGTTTGATCTTATGCATGCTATGGACTTCCCTTCCCAATTCATTCATTGGACTCAACAATGAAGTGGCTCCATATATATATCAGGCATGCCATTGCAAATAAACCCAATAATGATTGTGTCCAAAGCACGGTTTTCGGTTGGGGAATAGTGTCAAACAGTTGGCGGGCAAGGTGGGGTTGACCTTGGCGACAGAGTTCACTCAGGTAGTACCGAATGGTTTTTTGGGTTCTTGTTTGGTATTATGGGATGTTGTTTGGGTTGGTTTTTGAAATGAGAGGTTTGATGAAGAGGATGAGGATGAGAAACTGTTGGAGATATGCCTTGAATTCAAGACGTTCGAAGAAAGGTACAATTTTTGGTGCGAGAATGTCAGTTTCAGCATCTCTGGACCGGACCAAGGGAAACCGGTTCCAGACCAGCGAATCTGGGACGTTTTGGGAACTCGCAGCAGTGTTCGTCCGCAGTTGGTCCGGACCAGGTCCGGACCGGGTCCGGACGAAGGGTACCGGTTGGTGTAGTTTTGCTCCAGCATCTTTGGTCCGGACCAGGTAAGCTTGGTCCGGACAAACGGGGCGGCGGCTGCGCGTTTTAATGTGTTTTTGACCTAAATTGTACACTTTCTTATAAATAGGAGCCTTGTGGCCTCCTAGGGTTTTGTCTTGTCTTGGGATTAGAGATATCTAGGGTTTGGAGTCGTCTCTTTCGTGTATGTGAGACTTTGATGCTTTGTTAGGGTTTCTAATAGAGATTTGTTCCTAGATATCTATTGGATGCTTCAAGTAGAGTTACGGGTATAGCCGGCTCTTTGTAATTTCTCCCCATTGATAGTGAATCCTCTTGCTCTTTCCCCGTGGACGTACCTCTAGAGCTTCGTGCTTGGGAAGGAACCACGTAAATTCTTGTCTCTTGTTTTCTTGTTGGTTTGATTATATTCTTTACCTTGAGTTTTGGCACAACAGAAACCATGGTGGTGGTGGTGGTTGTTTGGATGGGTAGTGTGGGTAATGGAGACTGATGATGAGAGTGGTAGTGGTAGAGCAGCAGAGGACCACATGGTTGGGAGGTCACATTTGAAGCCACCTGCATTTTATGCATTTTATGTACAAATTCTTATTTACGTCTAGCACGCTATACTATGCGTTGGTGTATTTCCTTGGAAATCTATGGACTAAACTATTAGTACAGATTTTTTTGAACAGATTTAGTACGGATTTGTTATTTTGGGTCACCTTCGGATCTCACAAAGATGATTGGAGCCATATATATTTTTCAAAATAATGTTTACTTGTACCCCATAAAAAATCAGCTCAATCGGATATTGGGAAATCCTCAATCGGTTCATCCAATTTTTAATTTTAAATAAAAAAAACTAGATGAACTGATGGAGCAGTTACCAATATCCGTTTCAGCTATTTTTTTATGGGGTATCAGTTAACGTTATTAGAAAAATATGAACGGATCTGATAATTCGTGTGGGACCCGGAAGAGGTCAAAAGCAATATATTTGTAAAAAATCTGTACACACATATTTATCAGAAACTTATTATATCGATTTGATTAAAAAAATCGTCGTTAAAGCTGTCACCTTCTTGTTAAAAATGCAAAAAGAGGTTATTGACCTACTTCTTTATACTTACTCTCATTTTCAATTTTCATTGGAGTAATTTTTTTTTTTGATACATTATTCTAAACCCCTCTCAACTATGATTGATTTTACTTAACTTTCCTAATCTCTAAAACTCAATACTTAACACCTTTATGTATTTATGTGATGACAATAAGCTCCTTCTGTTAGCAAAACGTTAAGATATTGGACGGCAATAGCCATGTGAGTGAAAATAAGAGTTTAAGATGAAATTACCCTTTCTCTTTAGCTAAGTGTAATTTTCCAAGATCTAAATAGGCTAAGAAGGGTACAAAAGAATCTAACTATTGGAGTCACTTGTAGTGGAATCGCAGGTTAGGAAATTATTGGGTTTGGAATTGTTTTTGTTAGATTGTGGTGATTGCGTTTGGTATTCCATGTGGTGATTATACGGAGGTTATTGGTGAAGGATAAAGGTACAAAAAAAAGGTGATGGGCTTATGATTAACAGGCAAGAGGTAAATTGTGATTTTCCTTCGATGCCATCATTGACATCTATGATTCATATAATTTACACGGGTTAAGTGTTGGGTTTTAAACTTTAGGGAGCTTATGTGAAAATAAGTCATAGTCAAAACTACCCTCTTAAGATAGATGCACAATCAAAATGAAAAACAATACAAAATCCTCAGTTTTGCTTCCTATTTCGCACTTCTGGATTACCATTTGAACTCAACGACTCCAAAATTTCTAGTATGGTTGTTTGAAAAGGATTGGTTTTGGTTCGTTTGTCCAAGAAATGATTGAAAAAATGCCTAAGAGAGACTGATTTTTGTAATATTCTAGTTCATGGGTATACATAACTAAGTAATTAAGATTTTTGGTCCCCTCACTGCAGTGAGATCTATAATCTGGATTTGAGTTTGCAATTCAACTTGTAGAGGCAATGTGTCCATTTAATGTTACAACATTAAAATGTATCCATGTTGAACTTGACATATGAATGAGAATTTCGCCTGAATTATGATAAGTGGCTTTTTTTTCCTCAAAATTATAGTTAAATTTTTGTAAAACCTTAAGTGCTTTTCTATTATCAGTACTGGAGTTCAAGTACCTAAAGAAGAGCTAACTCAAATTCAGTCTCAGTACTTTAACTATAGTTAATTATTTGAACCTCTGTACTATGGAGAAAGAAGTTTTGGCTAACTATGTGGACCTGCTAATACAAAGTTCTTCCACCAGAAATTATGTTCTCACAGGGCCAAGAATGCAACTCTTAGTTTGAATGATGGGAATGCGGTTTGCTTGATGAGCCTGACGAGGTTAAAAAGGAGATTATGCACTACTCTCGTTTGGGGATAGATGTGACGCCAAGGATCTATTACAACAGTCTATTCAGAAGAAAACACCAAGTGTTTCTCAGGATCAGTTGGCAAGGCAAGTGTCTGTTGAGGAAATAACTTTGCGGTCTATAAATGGTGAAAAGCTATGAAGCACGGGTACTTCTAAAACCCCAACGTACTCGTACCCGTACCATCCATTTTGGGTACTTCTAAATACATATCGGGTACTCTGAAAATATACTAGGTACTTTCGCGCGAGTTTTTGGGTACGGCAATGGATACTCTTTTGGGTACTTTCAATCCTTTTCGTAAAGATTTAAAAACTTTAGGAGTTCCGCGTGGAAAAAAACTCAAACAGCTAACCTTAACATATGCAATAGCCAATGCGATAGAGTCATAAACTGAAGACCACGACTCAAATAGGACACCACATTATACCCAAGGAGAGACTAGGTTGTGGGACATTGTTGGAGATGCATTTGATTCAATGGGGGGTGCTAGTATTCTTGAAATCACTGATATTTAACTTGATGAGCGAGAGATGGAAACTGTGTTGTTAGAGATGAAGTCGATGAAGTTGAAGATCCTTACTTCTTATGACTATTTTCTTTCTCTCTTTTTTTGTTCCGGAGCTTGCTTTAAGTATTGTTGGTATGCACTAAAACTCGAAAACAACATTGCATTGCTTTGATCTAGGATTCTAGGCATGTTGAACTTGATGTATGAACTTTTAGTCTCTTAACTTCTATTTATGCTGATTTTTGTTGGCAAAATGGGTTGGTTATTTAGTTTATGTAATGGAACATAGTAAAATAAGAAAAATAAATAAATAAAATTACACTAACGTACCCAACCGAACCTGTACCCTACTTTTTTATGTTTTGCCGTATCTTGTACCTGTACCCCGTACCGGTACCCGTACTTCATAGGTGAAAAGGCTGTTGGGCCGGATGTGTTTAACTTTATATTTTATCAAAAGAATTGGGAAGTGGTTGGGAGAGACTTAGTTGCAGTTGTTCAGTACTTTTTCAAGCATGGGTTTTTGCTAAAGGAGTGGAATGCCACAACCCTCTCTCTTGTTCCAAAGGTCAGGGCTCCTTCTCTGTTAAGGAACATAGACTAATATCTCGTTGCAATATCCTTTATAAATGCATTACTAAGGTCTTGGCCAGTAGAATGCACGAGTTGGTTTAGAGGATACCATAGGAATGAGGGTCCCCCTAGATGTGCTATGAAGATAGATCTTACGAAGACATATGATTTGCTTGATATGGAATTCCCTTCCCAAATCATTCATTGGACTAAACAATGCGTGCCCACAGGTAAATACTCTGGTAGAGAGGCTTGTGACAGGGAGACCATATCTCCCCTTAAGGCACTTGTGGGTCTTGTGTAATAAAGCGGGCTCCCTTTGGGTGAAGTGGCTTTATACGTATATCAGTAAAGAGCAGAATATTTGGCACATGAACCTACCACATGAAGCCTCTTGGTCTCTCAAGAAGGGTTTTAGTGTCAGACATTTGGGAATGGTAAGTCCACCTTTTTGTGGTTAGATAATTGGCATGTTGTGTTCTTTGTTGCCTCAATTTGGGGTGGGAGATCTTTTCAAGCTAAGGTATCTTCCAAATCCGTAAAGGGCAGTGGAATTGGCCTAGAAGAAGAAATAGCACCATTCAATAACTACATGTGGTGGTTGGGTGCACCTCATGGTGGTTCCTACTGGAGGTTGTTATGGAGTTTTAGAAGAGTGTGAAGAAAGGAGAAATGAAAAAGAATTCCTTACTGAAAGGGTTAAAATTGTGTTTCACAAATATAGCTGCTGATATCATGACTGTAACGCCCCGATTTTTTGGAAACGTTAAAATAAATTGAAAAGTCAATTTAAAAAAAAGATTTCATAGATCCATCATAATACCATACCGAAAGCAATTGTTATAGTTTTACAACCATATCGAATTAAAGTTAAACTGTCAAAATATTACAATTTTCAATAAGACTTGAAACTTTCAAAATGTAGTTGACTAAATTATTCAGAGTGACTAAGCATACGGAAACCAAGGCTCGTTGGCTTTCTTCTCAGCAGTGTTGATATTTGTCTGCTTGTACGGTCCCTTAGCTCCGTCTTCATTACTTGGTGATAAATCACCGCGGTACAAGTACCCGTGAGCTTAAAAAGCCCAATAGGAATATCCTACTCTACTTAACCCCATGTAGCCAATAGATAAACATGCATAATAAACGGATAACAGGAGATAGCAAAAATAACATTACCGATTAATTACTAGCCATTTACCTAAGTGTCATCTAGGATTCTCAACCACGAGATCCATCCTACCCTCCAACCTCTAGCATAGGGCAACTGGTGTGATTCGACTCCCCCTTGCAAAGATCCGGACAGAGAACCTGGGTTACATACCCGAGTACCACCTCCATGACCCCAAGGCACGAGAAACAAGATTCACCGGGAGTGCAGCCCCACAACTCATCCCCAGGCTGTGACGCAAGCACAGTGCCACCCTTATAGCCCGACCATTCTTGAGAGCCAATCACCACCATGTCATACCTAGGGTTTCGTATTCAAATCGTTCATCCGTCCGGGGCCCACTCCGGTCACCCCCGGAACCACAGCTCGTCAGCTCAACAATATTTTCACGCATTTTCATTTCTCATATTCTTATTTAAAAACACGTATAAAGTTTCTCGAAAACCACAACCACCCAGTGTTCTACTACCCCATCTACATTACTTGCACAATAATTTACAATGCCACAGCTAAGTCACGCAAATCACATAATGATAAAAATAATGAACCCAACTTGCAATAATAATAATCAACATGTCTAATAAATAAACAAGTACGGTTGCAAAAATGGTCAAGAGATAATCACGGGCACATTTCCTAGTCTGGTCACGTACTTGGTAATTAAATTAAGTCATGTTTAATCTAATGTGATACAAAATTTTGCAATACAAGATTAAAATATAAAGTAACCAAAATCCGTGATTTAAAATGTTAAAAATCTAAAGTTTCGGGACCCAACAATAATAAATCTAAAGTTTAGGGGTCAAACTGTAATTAATCAAAAATTAGGCCTGGCGTAGTTGATTGTCCAAACTATTCACTTGATTACAAGTTGGTGGCTATATCGAGTGAGGTGATAGCCATGCGCTCCACCGATCGAAACGTCCGAGTTTTGTCTATACACAATGAAAATTTACAAATAATATATCAAAATGTTCATTAGGACATGAAATACCCTTCTATCATAGAAAAAGTTGGATTTGAAGTGGTTTGGACATGACCCAGTAGCTCAGAATGTCAAAAACGCATATACACTGCTTCCCGACGATCGAAACGCTTGGGTTTTATTTCTACTTAACGAAAATCAGCGTATTATATATCAAAACGTTCGTTATAAAATGAACTACATTTCTATCATGGAAAAAAGTTGGGTTCAGATTGTTTTGGACGGGACCCAGCAGCTCAGAAGGTCAAAACCGCATATACACTGCTCCCCGACAATCGAAACGCTTGGGTTTTATTTCTACTCAACGAAAATCAACGTATTATATATCAAAACGTTCGTTATGAAATTAACTACATTTCTATCACGGAAAAAGTTGGGTTTGGATTGTTTTGGACGGGACCCAGCAGCTCAGAAGGTCGAAACCGCATATACACTGCTCCCCGACGATCGAAACGCTTGGGTTTTATTTCTACTCAACGAAAATCAACGTATTATATATCAAAACGTTCGTTATGAAATTAACTACATTTCTATCACGGAAAAAGTTGGGTTTGGATTGTTTTGGACGGGACCCAGCAGCTCAGAAGGTCAAAACCGCATATACACTGCTCCCCGACGATCGAAACGCATGGGTTTTATTTCTACTCAACGAAAATCAACGTATTATATATCAAAACGTTCGTTATGAAATGAACTACAACTCTATCATGGAAAAAGTTGGGTTCGGATTGTTTTTTATGGGACCCAGTAGCTCAAAAGGTCAAAAACGAATTTACACTACCTTGCAACTAACGAAATGCTCGGGTTTTGTTTCTACTCAACGAAAATCGACTTATATTATATACCGATGGGTTCGGTAGGATGTAACCTACCTTTCTTCCGAAGATTAAGCTAAACCGGAGTGATTTGGATGGGCCTCGGTCGGGTCGAACGGACTGAACTTCTTCTTCTTCCTTCCTTAGTTTTCTTCTTCTTTTTCTTTCTTCTTTTATTCTCCTACCCAACCATCTCTCTCGGTGAAGAAGAAAAAAATAGAAAAGAAGAAAGTAGTGGAAGGTGATGATGACTAGATATCCCTCTCTCTCTGGCCAAAAATCTATCTTTCTCTCCTCTCTTTTCTTCTGCCGAAAGATTTAATAGGGGAAGAGTCAAATAAAATGGTGGTTTAGGTTGATAACCCCATGGGTAATGGAATGGTAGGAGTTTGAGTTATTAACCATGGGTTGGAGGAAGGTTTTCAGGGGTGGTGTTGGCGACTCATTGGTTGGGCAAAAAGGCCTCCCAAATATGGCTAAGCAATGAAAGACATGAGGGAATGATGTATTAGATAGTTGGAGGTGACAACTTGGTTGACTTAGAATTCTAATTAGGAACATATGATTAGGGTAACCGGATAGTGTAATGGGATTAAGACCACTAAATCACAAAAATAAATTTAATCATTTCTAGGTATTATTAATAAAACTATTTCATAAAAAAAATATAGGGCTAAAATCCGGGTCGTTACAATGACAATATGTTCGGTGCCAGAGGCTGCAAATCGCAACCAATTCTAAATCTTAATGGATGAGACTATGATTTCTTGAACGTGAGGAGGGAATATGTGAAAAAATGAAAGCGAGAAGCGAATGGAAGCCAATGGTAAATCATAATGGATATATCATAACGGTGACCAACAACCGCAATTGTACTCGACCACGTCTCATATTATCCTGAATGGTATTTCCAATCCAGAGACTCTGAGACTTGGAGAGGTGAAAAATCCGACAAGCGCCTGGACAGAAAGCATTGCGTATAGTTGAATGAACTAGAAAATTCAGGAGATGCATCCAAACAATGTAACATGTCATCCTGGTTCATGTCATCATCGCCACACATGAGAAGTTCAAAAACATCATCAATGCATATACCATGTTTCCTTTTTTTAGCCAGGGGTTTTTGAATCACTGGATTTCATTCAAGGAAGCTTTGTGGCTCATATAGCCCAAACCCAAGTAGCTGGTACAAAAAACATGTTCTCTGTCGTATGAAACGAACAGCCGGAGGAACTAAGAGAAGCAAACCTTACTGGAATGTCAACCCAACATAACAGGGAATTAGTTACCAATCATAGAGTGATTCAGCAGTATAATGAGCCTCACTTAATCACCAAAGCTACAATAAAGCCATGCAGTGACCAAGGAGCAAATTAATTTTTCGCCTTCTACCAAACCCGTGTCACAATTTTAGGAACGAAACACAAAAAAGAAACCATTGCTGCAACAAAGTAAGACTAAAATTCTGGATCATTCACTGAATTGGATAAATCACCAAGTCTATAGATCATTCACAAATTACCAACATTACCTCAAATATAGATGAAAAACTTCGGTAAACACCAACATTATCTCAAATCACAAGTCTTGCGTGATTAAAAGACTGTCTATCAGAAAATGTTACCAACAAAAAAAAATTTCTATTAAATTGATGCTGGATTAGATTTCAAAACCATTAGAAAAAATAATTAAATCAAGCATACTACCGAAAAAATGAAATGCTTTACAATACTAGACTTTCGCCACCAATTTATGTCATCGCTCACTTGAAATTATCTTAATAGTTTGACACTTCAAAAAATAAAAAATATAAAGTCAGGATGATTGGTGCGTCTCTTCATGTAGAATTAGCTAGTCTAAAATACCTGTCATCAAAACATGCAATAACTCAAATCTAATACAATTTTTGTTTTCTATGAGCAAAATGATAAGTTTTAGGTTTGTCAAAGTAATATACACAAAATTTATTGGCTATTCTAATTTTTTTTTAAATCGATAATATTTTAAACGCATAATGTCGATGTTCTTTGTAAAAAAGACTCTATTAATCGCCACATACTAACTCGACATTAATATTAATATACTCACGAGTCACAACTCACGAATAACCCAAGAAAAATGTGATTAAATTACATGGGAAACAAGTATTGTTGTTACAACTTCTAAGATCCTTTTGTTTGCATCATTAGGCCAAGGGTTGATAAACAAACCAAGCTGCTCGAGTTTTTATTCGCTCATTTGAAATCAGTTTGTTACATAAACAAATCAAGCGTGAATATATTTTTGAAGCTAGTTCAGCTTTCGAATCAAGCTTGAACAAAACTATAGTTGGGCTTGTTCGACTTATGAATGATTTTTAGACCCCCCATTTTACAATCCACTCCCTTTTTTGTCTTTATTCACATGAATTTACAATATTCCCTTCTTCAATACACCTTTTTCACACATGCAAGGGTAATATTGTTAATTCATGTGGATAAAGACAAAAAAGGGAGTGTGGATTGTAAAATGGGGAGTGTGAAAATAATTTCCCTGTCTAAAATATACAATTCTACTTGTGATCGGTTCATTTCCCTGTCTAAAATATACAATTCTACTTGTGATCGGTTCATGATCGATCGGCTCATTAAAAATTTAAAACATGATTGAGATCGACTCATTGGCAAAGGTATATAGGGGCCGAGGGAGCCCCTCCAGGGATTTTTATAAATATTATATGTAATATGGTTATTATTTACATAATATGGTTATTATTTACATAATTTGTATGGTAATTATTGAAACTCTAAATAGTTTTGATTTGATGCGCTTAAAAATGAAATTTATTTTACACTGTATTTAATTAATTTCTTTCATAAACAAAAATAATCACATCAGCATTGCCATTGTCAACAATAAAACAAAATAGTATCATATACAATATATTAATGTACAAGTTATATGATATATACATTTTTACATGAAAATATTTTTCTTAAGTTGGCCCTCAAGACCAAAATTCTGCAGACTCTGCCACTGAACCGACTTTTCTCATAAACAAGCTAAAGCTCAAACATCTTTTTAAAAATCGAAAAGTTGTCAAACCAAGCTTCAAGGCCCGAGAGGCCAGGCCTTGGGCACAAAAAAAATCAGCCCAAAAGAGGGGCACCCTACTAATTTTTAGTATAAGGCTAGGTAGGGGTCTTCTAGCTCAAACGAGTGGTCCAATTTGGTTTTAAGGCCCATAATTGACACTTTTGCTTCTAAAAATGCAAAAAGAGTAATATTTATGTGACACTGCTGCATTTTTTAGATGGTATGTATTTTGGGGACTTCGTATTTTGTGTTCTTATATAATGATTAGTAGGACTTTAAATAGTTTTGCCTTTCCCGCTTTGCCCCTTTTTCTTTTTTTTTTCTCCCTGTAAAGAACTATCAGGTGTTGGGCATCATTTTTAGAACATGCCTAAGGCAGTAAAAAACATTGGGTCGCCCCTTCCAAGCTTGAACAAGAAACTATTTGGCTGCCCTCGGTTAAATTATCAACCCTAGATAAAGTTGTTTAGATCCCTCTGCAGTCCCCAAACATCGTGGATGTATTGAGCATTAAAAAAAAAAATTAAGAGAAAGATAAACACAAATTTTTCTTACTATTAGTACTATTTTTAAAAAAGACCAAATCTATATATTTCTTCTTATTTGCCTGATCCTCTAAAAAAAAAAAAAAAAAAGACAAAAAAATGACATATGTTCCTAAATTTCTCACATTGGTATTTTTGGGGTCCTGTGTATCAAATGAACACAACACAATTATATACTATTGCATTCTAAATTTTGTTACCAAAAAAAAAAAAAAAAGTAACTGTAGTTCGAGCCCCTGCTATCACAAATAATGTGATACATTCATTTCTTTCATAAGAACTCTTTTAATGCGCGCCCTATGGAAATTCAGTTCATGTGGATATCAATAATGAATTAATTGTTCAAAATTCGTTGACAAGTCCTTATCCATGTTGTTTTATTTCCAAAACTACTATTATCGATACGTGATTGAATTGAAGTTTTACAAGGAACAAAAAATTTATTTCTTTTAATTCTCTTAAATTATTTTTGTGTGGAGCCTGAAGTGGTTCCCCATGGGAGGGCGGTTGGCATTGTTGCATACTTACCCCGGCCCATAGGCATTGTGGTCAGGGGCGGCCCCACATAGGGGCAAGCGGGGTCAAGCGACCCCGCTGGATTGAAATTTCCTACTACCGTGTATATATAATTTTGGGTATTTTGGTAATTTTGCCCCATACCCTATTAATTATTTCTAATCTTGCCCCAAGTAACGAAAAATAAATATAACTATGCCCAAATAATTTTTCCTGATCACCTCTAATCTTTTTCTTTTTTTGGTGGTCCCAGAACTTTTTAAGACGGGGTAGCTACACCCAATTATATTGATGAATACTCATTCACAAGGGCGGAACTACATAGAGGCAAAGGGGGTCACCTGACCCGCTGGATTAAAATTTCCTATAGATATGTACATATATTTTTGAATATTTTGGTAATTTTGCCCCCAAATTTATACTCTGTTCTCTAGATCTTGCCCCAAGTAACATGAAATATTTATAACTTTGCCCAAATAGTTCACCGAAATCTCCCATGTTCTTTTCATTATTTCGTGGTCCCACCAATTTTTCACAAACTCTTTCTCACATGCGAATAAGCGGAGCAAAGTTACACATCATATAATTTTCTTTTTTGTTCTCTCTTACTCTCTCTGTCCCAAGTAACACAACATACCACTTTTTACATTTATATATTGAATATCTCTTTTGTTTTAGTAGTCTAATGTACTCCCTCCGACCCATTGATAGTCCCATACGAAGAGATATATCGTTTTCAGATATAAAAAAAAAGTACTTTTGTTCATTATTTTTAAATTTTTTCTTACTAAATTAAAGAAGTAATTGAGATCTTTAATTTGGTACGAAAAAACTAGAAAAATCATGCTTGAAAATACTTTAAATTTTTATCCGAAAATTGAACTTATTTTAGTAGGGCCGGGGGGATTATCAAAAAAACTATAGATTCTTGACCCCACTGAAGTCAAATCCTGCGTCCGCCCCTGATTGTGGTTCAGGAATCAATGAATGTCCTGCAAAGGTGGTGAATTTTGATTTTGTTGGTTAGGCATGCCCTCAAATGGAATTCCCGCTCTACATTATCATTGCGCCGAAAAAAAAGAAAAGAAAAAGAAACTCATATTTACAATTGTGGGAGTTGAATTGC
>CM029279.1:18290169-18350169 GCA_016920895.1 Vaccinium myrtillus
TCGGGTTCTTGATATTGGAACTTTTGGTGATTGAGGTTAACATTGCTGCTTGTGCCTTTAAAGCAGCAGCAACATTTTTATTTTTGACAACTAGCTTCTGATCTTTCTCCTGGATTACTTTCTTAGCTTCTCTGATGTTAGTATTTTTATAAGCCCTTCCAAAAAGCAGTGTTCCTAGCAATGCACCATTCAAAGTTTCCATGGCCTTCTTAGCCTCGTCATGCAATATAAAGTTGACAGATCCAAAGCCCTTAGCTTTTCTCTCGGCGTCTCTTGTGATCAAAACATTCCGGACCTTGCCAAATGCAGAAAATTTCTTATGAAGGATATCCTCCGTCATGTCTCCACCAAGATTTTTCACACACAAATTGGTGAATTTTGTCTCCTCATTAGCATTCTCCCTCTCACTTTTCTTGACAAATTTACATACTCGTAATTTTTTCCTTTCAAGGACAGTACCAAGAATAGCATTGCAAGCCAATATTGATGAATCCTGTACCAACCCAAAACACTTGCCCTTCTTCCCTTGCTCCTGAGTCACATCACATGAGGTTCTGGTTGGTCGGTCAATCTGATGAACAAACGGAGCAGATGAGCCACCAAAATCTTCTTTGATAGTTATTTTAATGGTCATTTCTTGCAACATTGCCAAACCCATGGCTTGTTCCAAAGTATAAGGTTGAAACAGTTGCAAACCTGCTCTAATTTCCTCTTCAAGCGTGCATACGAAGCCGCTTATCAAAAGAATTTCCAACAATCCTTCAATTCTATTGGCTAGTACAAGAAATTGCTTCCGATATTCCCCGACCGTGCTCCGTTGCCTCAGTTCAAGAAGTTCGTCAAATGCATGTTCATGCACATTGTTTCCTGAACTCATTTTCTGGATCTCAAACTTTGAATCGTAAAAAACATTGTTGCGAAGGACTATCAATTGCATAACCACCCTATGTCGGTTGCGAAGGACTTGGAAACCAATCAATTGCATAAAAAAGAAATCAAAGGAAAAACATCCGACACCGATATCAATGTGAAAGTGGCAACGAATCTTTGATTTCTGTATGATTCTGTCATGGTAAGAACAGGTACGTGAATGAACAAACAAAACCAATATAATGTCACAAATAGCCTCCACTACCCTTTTGTGACCCCAATATAATGCATTCTTCAATTTTTTGTAGTTTGTGTATCCCCTCAATCGTTTCGTTCCATGTCATAGGATCCTGTTGTGGCATTTTATCAAACACAACCCATACAATCTTAACACCATCATCTATGACAAAAGCAATCACCATTTGAGACACCCTACATGGATCAGAAGTTTTATCAAACACCTTGCTTAGACAATGCCAATGAACCATTTCATCAGACATGTAATTCATACCCCTTTCAACACACGTGGTACTTTCAAGAATTGAAACACTAGAGAACAAGCTCAAAGGATTATTGGAGCCAAAAAATAAGAGTTTTGCTTCAGGAATTATTCCACCTAGATCCCAAATACCTGTTATTGTTGCCTTGTAACTCCAGTGAGAAGGTATACATTTGACTGAATAACTCGGATCCCCAATCTTGATTGTTTCCTCACGCCAATTTCGGAAATTGCTTGTTACCCAACCATTAGTACGAGGCTTCCCTTGACATACACAATGTCCTTGTTTCTTGATTTTCCAGCGTCGTTCCCTTGTCTTCCTGTTAGCAAACTTCCGATCGGAGCGACTACACGGCAATGGAGAGTGATGGCTGTTTGGGAGTGACTGGTTCTTCAATACCAGCATCTTATCCGAGCACTCTTTGTTTCCTGCTGAACCATGGGACTCAACATGCGTAGCCCTCTCAAAACCACATTGCGATTCCTCTCCGGTGTCGTCATTCTTGAACTCTGATTCTTCAAGATACATCTCCTTCAATGACAATTCAAGGCTATCAAGAAGAGGCAATTCGTCTTTAGTTTCTTTATTTGAAAACTCTGGTTCTTCACGATACATTTTCTCAACCTCGATTCGGAAATCCTTAACCACATCTTTAGATGAACAATTTTCTAGAATTTGTCTTTTCGAATCACCCCTTGATATCAGCCCATCAGCCTCTTCACTATTATCAATTCCCACCAAAGGCTCACTCTCCTTGACAATTGATCGAACAGTTGGAGAGCATGTAGCTTCTGCACTTTTTCTTTCCTCCTCTCGACTACTCACTGAGTTCTTGGAGTTCTTGGATCGTTTCTCCAGCTCCTCAAGAGTCATTTCTTGAAGTAAAGCTAGACCGTTAGCCTGATCCATGGTGGAAGGTTTATACATTTGAACCCCAATCTTAATTTCTTCTTTTAAGCCATTTGTAAAGCATCCGACTAAGAATTCTTCAGATAAGTCATTTATGGTGGAAGCATATTCTTCAAACCTTCTTTTATAGATCTTAACGGTGGAGGACTGCCTTAGTTGGAAAAGCTCCGTTAGTGGTTCTTCTTCATTGATCTTCATGTTCGGCATTTCTCAATTACTCAAAATTTTCACTTGCTTCTTCAATTCGTCTAGCTTCCTCACAATCGTTCTTTAGGTTCTTGCTTTCGGCAATTCCAAAATCTGCTCTGATTTTGTGGTTCTTCACAGGTCCGAGAATGGTAGCTTTGATACCAAATGATAGAATCTTGATCTTAAAAATGCAGAAATAAAGGATTGAAGTGAAACAAAAAGAAATGGAAGAAAAGAAAAGTGTTTATTGATAGAATTGTGGAGCTCTCGTCACGCACAGAGGAACTCTCGTCCTTTGGCTTACAGTTTACAAATCTTTTCAATATCTTTCCCTCTACACAATCCTCTCTCTATATACTAGTAATTGATCACGTGCAATGGTGTGCGATCAATCAGTTACAACAGTTACAAAGAGTTCAAGAAACAAACAATTCCTAACTAACTTGTAACAACTTTCACGGTGGCAGAAGACTTCACTGCAGCACTACTTCTGTCCCACTTGCTCCACTTCCCTTATGAATCATAGCCAATGAAGAGCTGACACCTGGAGCTAGAAATGAGGGTGTATCAGCTGATGATGAGAGCAGCAGAGGACGACATGGTTGGGAGGTCACATTTGAAGCCACGGACTCGGGAGAGGTGTTGTGCACTCCCGTGCCATGCACCGTGTTGTGCGCTTCTCGGCCGTCTAATTATGTTTTGGACGGCTTGGATGTGTTCGGCAATTATAATTTAATTTTGATTTATTTTGGTCAGTAAAAATCAAGACACATTTGAGCCGTCCAAAACACGATCGGACGGCCAAGGAGCGCACAACACGGTGCACGGCACGGGAGTGCACAACACCTCCCCCGGTTCCTGAAGCCACCTGCAGAGGAGGGAGATATCCGTTGATTGGATTGGATAATATACTATTGCGGAAAACATGTGTACAGGTATTTTTTTGAAAAGGCTACAATACACACCCTTATTTGGGTGTGTATCATGATACACGCCCCTATAAAAGTTACGATTTTTTTTGTAAAAGTTACGAATTTTTTGTAAAATTTACGAGACACACCAAAATGTTACGAATCAT
This sequence comes from Vaccinium myrtillus, assembly GCA_016920895.1. Taxonomy (NCBI): domain Eukaryota; kingdom Viridiplantae; phylum Streptophyta; class Magnoliopsida; order Ericales; family Ericaceae; genus Vaccinium; species Vaccinium myrtillus. Next base: position 18,293,716 of record CM029279.1, read on the forward strand.
ATTGTTGAAAAGTTACGTAAAACTAAAAAATGTTACGATTGCCGATAAGGTGACACAATCTGGACCATACAATAAGTGCATATGGTACACCCAAACTAGGGGTGTGTGTATTTGGATAAAATGTAAAAAAAAATTTATTTGGAGCCTCTTCAGATCTCACACGAATGATCACAACGGTTCATGTTTTTCAAAATATTGTTTACATGTACCACGGATAAAAATAAGCTCGATCGGATATCGGTAAATGCTCCATCCGTTTATCCAATTTTTGGTTCAGAATAAAAAACTGGATAAATGGATGGAGCATTTACCGGTATCTGATTGAGCTGATTTTTTTATGGGGAACAAGTAACAGCTTCGATCATCCGTATAAGACTTGAAACGGTCCCAAAACAACTGATTTGTGCATTTTATGTTCAAATTCTTATTTACGCCCAGCACTCTATACAATGTGTCGGTGTATTTTCCTTGGAAATCTATGGACTGAACTATTAGTGCAGATTATATTGACATGGTTGGGAGGTCACATGACTCACATTTGAAGCCACCTGCACATGAGGGAGATACTCCCTCTGTCCCTTTTTAAATGTAGACATTTTCATTAGGCTATCCCTAAATAAGTGTGTGATTTGAATAGTTAGTGGGTAAAATTTTGTACAATTATCAATTTTCCCTTTTGAAAAGTTAGTGGGTAAAAAGTTAATGGGTAAAAGTGGAGAATAATTTTGAAAAGTAGAGATAAAAGTTTATGTGAAAAGTGTAAAGTGAAGGAAAAAATTGATGTAAAATGTGTAATAATGATATTTTTTTAATAAGTTAGATTTACGAAGTAACACATTTAAAAAGTGACGGAGAGAGTATCTGTTGATTGGATTCAATAGTAATACACTATGGCGGAAAACATATGGTACATATTTTTTTTGGGCCACTTAGCCAAAAATCTTGTGTCTGGATGAGTTTTGAAAATAAAATTTTGAGAAGAATTTTTTAGATAGTGTTTGGTTGGGTTTTTTAAAACGAGAATAATGAGATAATGATTGGAGAGAGATAGAAAAAAAATGAGAATAATGAGGTAATAAGTAGAGACAGAAATGTAAGAAATGATTGGAAAAAGAATGAATCTTTTTTAAAAGAATTTTTGAAAATGGGAAAGAAAAAAGGGAAGTGAACAAGGCAACATTTTTAAAGGGAAGGAGAAGGACTTTTGCAATCAAACAATAAAGAAAAAAAAAAGTGAAATGTCACTAATTTTTAGAAGTCCTATTACACACAGAAAATTCAAAAAAATATCAACTCCTGCCTCCTGGCCGACCATCACCCCACCTTTGGCCGACCATTTTTTGAAGTTCTAATTTCGTACACAAAATTCAAAAAATCAACTCGTAGCGCGAGACAACCACCACTCCACCTCTGACCGACAACTTCAGCCGACCCAAAAAATTAGTGACATTTCACTAATTTTTACAAGTTCTAATTTTGTACAGAAAATTCAAAAAAATCAACTCCTACCTTCACCCAACCACGGTCCCACCCCCGGCCGACAACTTTTGGTGACCCAAAAAATTAGTGAAATGTCACTAATTTTTAAACGTTCTAATTTTGTACAGAAAACTCAAAAAAATCAACTTCTATCTCCTTCCGACCGCCACCCACTTGTGCCGGCCAATTCTGGCGACAAAAAAATTAGTCAAATGTCACTAATTTTTAAAAATTCTAATTTCGTACATAAAATTCAAGGGAATTAATGTCTTCCTTTTTGTGTAAGGCCCTTCATAAAATCTTTCCAAGATGGTGGCAATTTTTCTATTATGGAAGACACTACAATAGACTCATCCACGTTCATTTTTTGTTGTAGAAACTGATTAAGAATATGTATGATCTCATGGAATTGTTCAATCACAGATTTACCATCAACCCTAACAAACTGCAGTAAACAAAGTAACAAGAAACTTCTTACTGGTGGAATCATCGGATAGTTATTTAGTCTCCAGTGTAGCCCAAAGTTTTTTCGCGGTCTCCACATGTTGGTACATAACTACATATCAAACAAGGAGTCTCCCAACGCATTCAAAATGTGGCTTTTGCAAATGTAGTTGTCATTCTCTCACTTTGTCTGATTGCCCTGCTCTGCCAAAGTTTCATCCTTCGCCTCTGGGTATGGAATTGTGAGTATGTACACCACGTTGAGTGTGGTTAGGAGGAAGTGCATCTTCTTCTGTGCCAATGGCGGAAATTCACGCCATTGAAATGTTCCAGCTTGATGAAGTCTTGCGCCATCTGTTGTAATGAACGAGCCATGATATTGTCTTTAGATTGTTGGAAAAATCAGGCCTTCGGAATGAATCTGGTGTTGGAAACTTTCGAGAATTTTAGATGAATAAAATCGGGGTATTCAGAGGGTTTCACGAGGCAATCGAAGGACCCCTTCGGATTCATCGAATCTAGACGATATGGTATTAATCGTGGTTGAATAATATTACGTGTTTAATTCTGGATTAATAGCTGTATCAGTTTTATTTTTTTTTTTCCAAAAATTGAATTTGCGTATTGATTTCCCATATTCAATTCTCGTATTCATTTCTGTATTTAATATTTTGGCTCCTCCTTTGACTATATAAAGAGAGTATTGGGTTTTATTTTGAGACACCGAAAAATCCTTTTCATATAAGTCTACCATTGTTGTTTTTGAGAGAGAGTACAAACACCAGTTTATTCGATAGGGCAATCCTGTAGCTAATGATTGTTTGTAGCCACTGTATCCTGGGAGACAAACGTCGATCAACCCCTCAAACACCCATGGTGAGGTGGCGAATTTGATTTAAGGAAACCGTGTTAAAAAATGATTTTATGATTAAGAAAAAAATCTCCCGAAAATATATACGGAAAACTTCTAGTCCAAACCTCCCGAAAATAAGAAAAAAATGATTTTTTTGTGTTGCAAATTATTTTTGGAAAATCTGAGCAGTCCAATGTGTTCAGAAGGTGTTTTCAAGGGTCCACGCGGGAAATCTTCAAAAAACAATACCGGGAAGGGCTTGATCCAAGCAGTTTTTCGCAAAAACTGTACCCGCGTGGACCCTTGAAAACACCTTCTGAACACATTGGACGGATCGGATCGTCAAAAAAATGTTTGGATCATGGAGGTCCGGAACGGAGTCCGGATTAGAAGGACTCCCTATATATATATATATAGGACGCGGTTCTAATCCGGACTTCCGGACCTCCATGATCCGAGCATTTTTTTACGATCCGAGCCGTCCAATGTGTTCAGAAGGTGTAGTTTTTGCAAAAAACTGCTTGGATCAAGCCCTTCTCGGAATTTTTTTGAAGATTTCCCGCGTGGACCTTGGAAAACACCTTCTGAACACATTGGACGGCTCGGATTTTCCCAAAACAATTTGCAACACAAAAAAAACACCCATTTTCTTCCAGTCAGGATCCCGACTGGAACCGTGAGCTATATATATTATTGCAGGATGGGTTTTCCTGAGGAACGTAGTCGTGACAAGTGGCTTGAGTTAAGTTGGATTGTGATTGGGGTTTTCAAGCAACACATGTGAGATTTGATCACACACATCCTAAAAATCATTTTAGAATTTTCAAATCCAAAAATCTTAATCTTTCCCAAGTCATACACTTTTTAATTTTTTCCCAGAATGGAGCAAAAGTTATCTAATAAAATTGAAAGTCAATTTAAAAATCTTTATAAACTACCAATTAGTTGTGATTTGTGTTTTTAAAAATGAAAAATCAAAGGAAAGGTAAGATTTTTTTCCTTTGGATATTATTATTTCTAATATCATTACTATTAACTCTATACAAATACATGAGTGCAACCGCAAACCATTCATGTTCTTAACTTTTATAACGTTAGTTGTATTCTTTACATGCAGGTGTAGTCAAGTCTCGAGGACATCTTCATTTTTTTTTCATATGCGATCAGTTTATATTCTAATTCTTTATGTGCAAACAATCGTGCTTAAATTTTGAATTTCGCAATGAAAGCCATTGAGATTTCATATGATATTTTAATTGTTCAGTTAAGTTTCAGTATATTTGTTTTAAGTTTCTTGAGTTTTAGTAGATGTGAGACGAATGATTATAAGTTTTGACAATTTACACTAAGTGGAAATTTGTTGGATATGAATTTTTTTTCATCGTGTGCACTTGAAATTGTCCCGTGCATAGCACGAGTTTTTGCTAGGTTTATGACCGGTTCATGGATCTATGGGAGACCCACTGAAGTGAAGAAAATTAGTATAAAGGCATAAAGATCACATTCTTTTGGTGTGATCTTTCACTTTTAATCTCGGTCGGAAAACCATGATCTAACCTAGTGTGATTAAAAGTCCCCATCTTTCAATCACGGTTCTAGACCATGATGAAAACTCATGAAAAACTGTGATAAAACTATAAAAAAAAAACTGTGATCTTTGACAATATAACATCTCAGTTTTGCCTAAAAACCGTGATTGTTTACAGAGAAAAGATCTCAGTTTTTAGTAGAACCATGATTAAAAAATGGAAAAAATTGTGATGAAAAAAATGAAAAACTCATAACAACGGATGCTTGTCTCAAGTCATCCCAGACACTTTAGGAACTTTAAGTCAGTTCACATCGCCGAAAGACTTAGGCAGAAAAAAGGAAAAAAAAACATTTCTTTCATTATGTGATGACTGATGATGAACTCTATCATGTTTATTTTTGCTATTTGGGAGTTTTATGTGTTGATTTGAATTGTCATTTTATCTTTTTAGAGATTATGATGTCATTTGCTATTTGGAGTTTACCATTTTTGTGTTAATCTATGATGGTGTTGTCATTTTGTGTATAATGCTTTTTTGCATTAAAAGTGAAGAGAAAACTAGATGACAATATTGTGAATTTTTTTGAAATGTTTAGGGAATTTTTTTGAAATTTTTTCCTAATATTTACTATTTTGTATATTAAAAAATATATATTTATGACGTCACAGGTGATAGCAGTTCGACTGGTGACCCGTCTGCCCGACCCTTTTTCCGGGTTGCCTTTTGGTCCGAATTTTAAAACATTGGGTATAACACCTCCAGTTTATAGCTCTGTAGTGCATGCACCGTTATTATACAACCAATCCAACAATAGGCTAGTGAGCGTTGCCCTCCCTCTTATAGTTATAATGGCAGACGATGCGGTACCACCACAACAACAAGCACCATCACCACCTGGGAGAGCTATGTGGGATTACCTTAATCTCGAGCTCATTGTCCCTCCCTCACCCATAGTCATCCCCGCGGCCAATGCTTTCAATGCCGCAAGTGTGTACACCATTAAGCCCAACACGCTCTCTATGTTACCCACATACTACGGGCTAGACTCCCAAAAGCCTTACCAACACATAAGGGAATTTGAGGACATTGTGGGAACAATTGTAACTCAAGTGACCCAACTCGAGTCCGCACGGACGGAATTGTTTTCCTTTTCGGTCAAAGACAAGGCCCGAATTTGGCTTAGTGTCTTAAAGCCACAATCCATGACCACGTGGGCCGATATGCAAAAAGAATTCTTCAAGAAATTCTTTCCCTACATATGACATTGGAGCTCAAAAAGAAAATCATAAATTTAGTGCATAGCCGGTTTGTTGAAAAATGGTATAGTTCTAATACATTATCTTTCTTATACTTGTGTTGTACACCAATGCGCAACACACTCACCAAGCCCAATCTAGTTTATGATTTTCGATTTAATTTGTTAAAGGGCTAGAGCATCAAAATCTTTTGGTCCAAACTTTCTAACTTATCTATTAGAAAGTGAGCCTTGGATGTACAAGGAAGCTGTGAGCTGTCCTGACGGCCCGTTATGGAATGAGGCTATTAAAGGTGAAATTGACTCCATTCTACAAAACATATGTGGAGCTGGTGGATTTACCTCTAAGCAGTAAGCCTTTGGGCTACGAAGGATACATCATTTTGTGTCCCTACGTTGATGATATGCTCATTGTTGGTAGTAATGACAGGGTCATTCGATCTACCAAGAATATGTTGAACTCTAAGTTTGACATGAAGGATATGGGCCTTGCAGATGTGATACTAGGTGTGAAGATCACCAGAACATCTGACAGACTTGCATTTTCTCAGACACACTACGTTGACAAAATTCTTGAGAAGTTCAACCAGTCTGATATAGGCATCGCAAGAACCCCCGTGGACTTAAGTCTCCATTTATCCAAGAATTGGGGGGAAGGGGTATCCCAATTAGAGTATTCTCGGATAATTGGGAGCCTCATACTTGATGAGTTGTACAAGGCCCGATATAGCCTGCTTAGTTAGCAGACTGAGCAGATACACGAGCAATCCAGGGCATGATCACTGGAAGGCGATAGTCAGGGTACTATACTATTTAAGGTATACTAGTGATCTGGGGTTGCACTATACCAGATATCCAGCAGTACTAGAAGGGTACTATGATCCGAATTGGATATCGGATATGAAGGACTTGAAATCCATGAGTGGATATGTCTTCACGCTTGATGGTGCAGCTGTTGCTTTGAAATCTTCTAAACAGACATGCACGTTCTACGATGAAAGTTGAGTTCATTTCTTTAGATAGAGCAATAGAAGAGGCTGAGTGGCTACGCCAGTTTTTGGAAGATATTCCAAGATGGTCGAAACTAGTGCCAGCAATTAGCATCCATTGTGACAATTAAGCCACACTGAGTAGTATATATAATGGCAAGTCGAAACTTATACGTCGTAGACATAATACCATTAAGCAATTGCTCTCAAGTGGGGTTGTCACTGTTGACTACGTAAGGTCAAAGGACAATATCGCGGATCCGCTAACCAAAGGGTTAAACCGAGAGCAAGTTGAGCAAACATCGAGAGGAATGGGGCTACAGCCACAACGCTCATTGTAACGTGAGGGTAGCCAGCTTAGCTGACTGGAGATCCCAAGATCTAGGTTCAATGAGACTACTTTTTGCGAGTATTTGAGAACGATCACTGAGGAGACAAGTCTCATGCCCATTCCTGTATATGATGTAGAACAGTGATGCCTGTAAAGTGGAAAAGGTTAAGCGTTGCTTTTAATGACTCTTATGCGTCGGAGATGCCGAGCGGGGTATAGTAGGATACCCTTTATAAGAAGGTCACCTATGTGAGTATGAAGTGGGGTTGCTTCTTTGAGAATCCTGGTGAAATTCTCGAGAAAATACTTGCAGATCTAGGAAGAGGGTGTCATGGCCGAAATAAACCCAACAATGAGAACTGAACTACGTTAGGGGAAATCCTGTGTGACTTCTGTTGTCTCGGTTTATACAAACGTCGGAAGAGTTCAAAGCAGGACTACACACTAGTCTGCCAGTAAACTCGATAGGCTATCACAATGGAAGGTTCAAGGCCAAAAGCTACCTATCCTATGTAGGAATTATCCGTTGTCTCTCTCTCGTGTCAACTTTGTATTCTGCGTCAGTATGCCGACAAATTTCATTCATGGGGGGGATTGTTGGAAAATTTCAAATTTTTGGATGAATAAAATTAGGATTTTTGGAGGGTCTCTCGAGGCAACCGAAAAGGCCTTCTCGGGTTCATTGAATCTGAAAGGAGTTTTAGCACAGCTACTTATTGCACCATTATTACCTTCTTGATGTGGGGGTGTAATGGCTGATAACTCCCCTCATGATTTGAGGTTTAAGGCTAAATTCAATATGAGAGTTTTCTATAGAAGGAGGAGACCTTCAATCAATTTTATTCCAAGCTCATTGCCATCGTCAATAGCTGCGAGAACTTGGGTGAGCCAATTTCTTCCTTTCGTATTATTAAAAAAAAAATTACGCTCCTTACCTCCTAGATTTAAAACTCAAGTAACAATGCAGGAGGGTAAGAGAAAATTAAAAGAAAAATTTGTTCAAGAAATAGTTGGGATTCTCCAAACCTATGAGGCTGACCTATTGCAATCTGAACCTATTCAGCCTAAAGTAAAACATTCTGAGACTTCTATTGCTTTTAAAAGTACTCAGAAAAATAAGAAAGGTTCAGATAGTGATAGTGATGAAAGCTTTTTTCAAACATTTTAAAAATAGTATGAAAAAGAAAAATGATAAAGGAAAAGGAGAATTTTCTAAAAAAATTAAAAAGGAGGGAAAAGGACCACCTGAGGAACCATAGTGTTTTGAGTGCCATGGCTTTGGTCATTATGCCCAAGAATGTGCTAATAAAAAAGAAAAAGAAGGTTTTTGTTGCTCAAACGTGGGATGATAGCGATTCTGATGAATCGAATGAAGAATAGGGCGGCGACGAAAACAATGATAGAAACTTTTTGACTTTCGGAGTTTCTCTAAATCCTCAGGGTCTTTTCGATTCGAGTGGTTCTAAGAGAGATAATAGTGAGGCGGAAAGCTGTGATGACATGGATGAGATCAAAGAGGAGTACAACAAACTTCATGTTTTTAATAAAAAGATGATGAAGGTGAATGATAAGCTTTCTGATCAGGTCAAGAGTTTAGAAGCTGCTTTGAATGAATGCACTCAAGAGAGGGATAAGAGAAATAAAGAAATTGTGGTTCTTCTTGAGAAAAACAAAGCTTTGACTTGCGCCAATTCTAAGGAAAAATTAGAGGATGATGCACAGACAGGGACCCATTTGTTGGATCATATTCTTTCCATCCAACGACGACCTAGCGATCGTTCAGGGCTTGGTTATCATGCATCTTCTTCAACTCCACCTATAGGGAAAAAAGGGGCTAATGGTCAAGAGAAAAGGACTGATCCTAATGACATGCAGAACAGGATCAATTCTCCTATGCCAAAAAAGCAAACTACAACAATGGTAAACGGACATCCCAAATGCAATGAGGTAAAAACTAAAGTTTTTAATAATGTGAAGTCTCAAGTTTTTACTCATGTTGTTAAATTCGTTCCTACTTGCCATTTTTGTGGTATGACTGGCCATATTAGACCGCATTGTAGGAAGATGCATGAGTCATACATTTCACATGATGCATATGTAGCTCATCCTTATGGTCATAATTATTTTGTGTCCACTTGTCATCATTGTGGAATTAGAGGCCACATTCGTCCTTACTGTTTTACCCTTCATGGCTATCATAGGACTCCTCCCCGTTACCATAACATGAATAATCATAAAGAGTATTTTCAAAGGCCTACACGAAGAACCCATTCGTATGCTAATTATACTACAAGAAATCCAACACTCATAACTACTAAAAAGACGAGTGTTGAAAAGGGAAAACCTAGATAGATTTGGGTTCGTAAAAGTGATTTGATCTCTGCGGTTGATGATGAAATTGACTCTCTAGATGACTAGTTCATTTGGAGAGGTCGGCCTTGCCTTTTGAGGCTAGTTTTTGGTTCCATAAACTAGGTTTAATTGATCATGCATATCTTAATGCCTAGATTTATGGAGTTTTATAGTTTATTTCATCGTGTTTTTTTTTTCTTTGCCTTATTTATTAAAGATTTAAAAAATAAGTTTTTTTTTCTTGTGGCTGTTTTATTAGTTGTTGTGTGCATTGAGCATGATAGTCGTCAGTGCATAGTTGAATATCATCGGATTTTATGAATATGTTCATCCTTTTTTTTTGCATTTCTTTTTGATATTCTCCGTGCAAGAACATTCGAATGCCAATAAACCATGAGTATCCGACATTCTATACACTTGTTCATGGCTATTATGGATGGTTGACAGTTAAGGGTCTTGTTCTCATAAACTTGGTCTGTATCTTGAGATTTCTTTTTGAGATTGACCCATGGTTAGAATTCCAAATGTGATGTCGAAATCCATCCACCACCATTTGTTTTTCGTCTCCATCTCCCCCTCCGGAATTGAGAGAATGAATGACTTGAGGAAATGACTACCTATAGGACAAAAGTCCTAGTAGTGTGAAAGCCGCCGATGATAGTGCAAAATACAATAGGAAAAAAAATTATTTCCATCGGTGAGGTTATATAAAAAATGAGAGTTTATGGAAAAGGTGGTATTAGTATTGGACCACTTGCTTAGTAACCGGTTGCATTCGACTCTATCCAGTCCGGACGGTCAAGTCAAACAGCGAGTGGGCTAAAAGAGAACACATTGTAAAAAGAATAAAAATTAGAAGTTGAGGGGGAGAACCGCAAGCACTTATCAACAAAAAATCATTGAGGACCTAGCTTGGTTTGACTTCTTGAGGGGGAGTCATCTTGATACTCCTATTGTTCATGAGAATATGGGTCCTAAATTGAGCTAACCTGATATCTAGGCCATGAATGCGCACACACACACACTTTCCTCACATGTCGTTGATCATGGTGTGTTGTATTTCTTTTGCCTTGCATGGTGTTATATCATCTAGTTGTGTCTTAAAGTTTGGATGTTTTGTTCATCTCATCTCATGATATAATACTTGTACTAAAACATTCTCATGCTCGTATCTTCAAATTTTTCATTATCTTTTAGCATTTAGCTTTGTTTTGTTTTATTGAGCTTTGAGTGCTTTTAGTTCTTTGTCTGCTTTTGAGTTTAAGCGTCATGCTATTTGTGCTAGTGTTCGCTTCTCTCTTAAATATCTCACTTGGCTGCATCTCTTGGTCTTTAATTGTTCAATGTTCTCCTTTGTTCACATTTAGTGCTTTATTGCTTATCCTATTCGCCCTTTGTCATTCCATGTCAAAAAGGGGGAGAATGATGAAAGGTGGAGTAGGTTGCCTATTGTTCTAGTGGGTTTGGATGTTGAGTTTTGTTTGCAGGCTCTCTACAACTCATCCATATAGGAAGGATTGCCTTTGTAGTGTGTTTTGTCATGGAAGTGCCAAAGGGGGAGATTGTAAGGACCAAATTCCGGAGTCACTTTTTATTGGGAATTCCGTATGACAAAACACATATTTATATCGAGTTGTAATTTTATTTATTTATTTATTCTTAGAGAGTCTGTGCCAGGATGTGGAAAGGAATCTTATTTTTTGTAATTGAGAGTGAGTGCGTTTTGGATTTAAAAAAAAAGGAGGCCGACCACAACGAGATGAATTTTCTGCAAAGGCGGATCGATCTGGGCTTCAATCGGCACCTTATGTTATTCCTAAATGAGACAAGTAACGAAAAGGAAAAAGGCCCAGCCATGAGGCCTTATTAGAGACTTTGGTATTTTGCTCCTAGGGTTGGACTTTGACCATACATGATATAAAAGACAAGAGGCAGCAAAGCAAAGGGAAAAAGCCATATGTATAAAGGTCTTCTGTGATTAAAAGGATTTCATTCGGTAGATGCAAATATGGGACGAAAATTCTTAATAGTGATTCCTAAGGGCAATTTCCGTTAAATATATTGGAGGGCTTGTGGACTCAAGGTTGTTGGCAATCAAGATCACTGGGTGCGGTGTACGTGTGACTCGACAGGTGATACTTAGAACGTTGTGAGGATTTACTTCGTTTGGATAGGTATATCTATAACCGCACAATTGTTATAGTGATTTGATTCCTTCCTGTGGTTTTTGCCCATTTAGGGTTTTTCCACGTATATCTCTGCGTTGTGTGATTGATTGCTTGCGTAATTTTTGCTAGAAATATTACTTAGTGATTCGCGTTCATATTAGTAGGGGTTTTTACGGATTACTAGAGAACCCTGTTTTTTCAGTGCCTTCATGTTTTGGAGTTTGTAGAAAAAAAATCTGAGTTTGCTTCCAAGTTCCGAAAACAATTCTTTGAGAGAGAGAGAGGCAGACAGAAGTAAGTTCGCCAAGGCTACCAACGGAGGTGTTCGGTGGTTAGTGGTTTAGCCATTTTATCCTGGGACGAAGACGTCGGTTCATCCTACCATACCCATGGTAGGCGGCGCATCTTTGTTAAGGAGAGTGTGATTTCACACGACTCGGCTTTGTTTGTGTCTCGTTTCGTATTCCGTTCTTGTAATCTGTAATTTCAGTTTGATTATCAATGAAATTGTTCTTTGGAATTCTCTTATTGCCGTATTTTTCCCAACAAAAATTACCTTGGTGACCAAGTTTTCTCGCCCCCAAAGAAAGTTGACTAGTAGGCCGACTTTGTGACCAAGTTTGCTTGGGTTCGAAGCAGATTTTGTCTACAAAAGGGGTACTCTTCCATTTTCAAGTGGTAGCTCTCTCCCTCCATTCCATACACTCAAAGACATTGTATACTGTCATACTCTGTCAAAAACCAGCCCCAAACCTTCAACAAAAACTCTCCACAAGCCTTCAAACACCTCAAAGATCCTCAAACACTTCAAACATTTCGTAAAACCTTAGTTTTCCACATTCAAAAGCCAAAGTTTTCAAGTCAAAAGTAAATGAGCATTGTTTTCAAGCTCAATCAAGGTTAGTAACTGTTTAAAGTTTCTGTTTCAAATATCCTGAAGGGAGCCATTGGGCTCAAGCCAGTTCTTCATACTGGCTTTGGGCCCAGTCGGCCATAAGATCCAACAAAACAAAAAACTTGAAATCTCCAGGTTAGCACCGTACGACACTGTGCATTGCCCTACAACAATAATTAACCCTCAAGGAGATACATTTTGATGCCTTGTTTCTTTTGGTTCGCTAATACCACAAAGGTGCAGGGTATCTTTGATCTATTCTAGATTAAAATTGCTCATCCAAGATAATGGTGTATATCTTGTTGAACCTCAAAAACAAAATTTCAATCTCTAAAAAGTACAAGTTTTACAAGATATACACCGAGAGCACATATTCTCCCTGTTTTCATTTAAATACAGGCTATTTGGAAATACAGCCCCCAAATAAAGAGTGTCGGGTGGCACTACCTAGTACCGTACGGTACTATTCCGTATAATAATTCAAAAAGCAGTTTTTTTCTAGGGCAGTGTTTAAGGCGGTAATTTTTTGTTAATATATCCAGTTAATTTTGCATACAAAATTTCCGTCGTTTATATTACCTGTTGTTTACATGAATAAAGTTTGGCAATAAATTTTTTTCTAAAATCCCATAAGCATTAGTAAAGACACCAGTTTCATATTGGGCGAGTGGGATGCCTTAAAAACCTTCCCCACTCGTAATCTGGCTCTCGAACCCAGAATACTCTTTTTTCAAATAGACCAAATCCTTTTCCAAATTAGAGGCACGAGAGTCATTCTTTTCAAAAAAATTTAAATGGTATCTCGGGTATTAAATCCTTTTTCAAAATAAAAACCTGGGTGGCGACTCTAAAATTCTTTTTAAAAATTTGGGTGGAACCGTCCACACCTTATTTCACGTATACTGGGAATCTACACCTTTCATTCTCGCGATAATCACCATTCACAATTAGTTATTCTCTTTCAACACAAACCTGTCATACACTTCATTTTACTGCACGCAATATTTCAAACACCAAAGCAAAATCTCTAATTCAATTAAAGTAACAACAACGACCCAAAATTCGTGAACTTAAAATCACGAATCCCCAAAATTTATACTCACAGTGACGAAGAGAGACTGGGAATACAACATTTTTGTTAGGAGATAGGATACGAGTCCACCCGAAATTTATTAAAACTCCAAGTCTCGTTCACTACATTAATTTGGACGACTGGTGTCCAAAGTCATTAGATAGCATATTCGAGTCCCGAAACTATCTAGAGGTGTTTAAAGTGTAGTAGATGGGATCGGGGTTTAAGCACGTTGACCTAGAATTTTTTTAAAAAAATTGCATAGTGGTACCGGTATTGAGAAAACGGTGGTACGAGTACCCAATAATCAGAAACTGATTTTGTGTTCTTGGTACCAGTACTGAGAAAACAGTGGTACGGGTAACGCTTGGGTTTTACAGCAACTCGACGTCCAGTACAATTTTAGCCCAAAAAATTAGTGAAGAAGATCACTCACAAAGCTAAACCAGTTCAACCAAGTTCCATTATTGTTCATTTCTCAGTAAGCTTCACTATTAGTACCCACTTGATCATGTCACAAAACCCAACACGCCAAACTTACCCTAATCAAATCTAGGTTCAATAGGCTCTCAAGAAATGCGAGATACAGTAAGATTTAACCTGTAATCAACACATAAGCATGAAGAGTGAGAGGAGAAATTTCTATTGGATGAGTTTTGAATTTTGAGCAAAACCCCCAAATTTTTCGTTCCGTCAAGAACCACTCCAGTATCATGATGTATCAGCAAACCACCTAGTTGTTTAGTTCCTCAATGCTACTTGGACGCCCTAGACTTTAAAACTCTTGCTCCCACCAAGAGTTGCTCCCTCCAAGCATGATTACGCGATTTACAAGTTGAGAATGACAAGGTAGGAATAAATTTAGTAGACCCTCTTGGGTTTGGAGTGAGAGAGAGGGTACATGAGTGAGAGAGAGAGAGAGAGAGAGGAGAAAAGGAATAAAGTGTTTTTTTCTCTTCTCCTGGTGACACACACAAACCCTGTTGGGATTTGTATATCTAAACCAAGAAAAAACATGTGGAGAATGTGACTTTGGTTTGAAGTCAAAATTGAATATTGTCTTATGGAAAGGTTTTGATTTTTGACAAGAAAAAACATGTGAAAAATGTGACTTTGTTTTGAAGTAAAAAATGAATATTGTCTTAATGGAAAGATTATGATTTTTTACAAGAGAAAAAACATGTGCTTAATTAGTGCACATATTTTTTTGGGATGATTGATTCAATCACAAATTTTTGATTCATTTTAATTTCGAAAATAATGTTTCTTCTTCACCTATATAAAGAGATGCTTTTCATTCTTTCAAACACACCGAAAAAAACTATTTCATATACTACTAAGTTCAAAGAGCAAGAAAAGGTCGAATTGTGTTTTGTTCCGGTCTTCTTCCGTGCAAAGAAGATCGAGACAAAGGCTGTATTCTGGGCTATTTTATCCTGGAGACGGCGTGGCTGGTACTGCTTGCACAGAGAGGGCGGAGCTGCAAAACGTCTTAAAGAGAGCGACCTAGTCCGCAACTCAACCCAAAACAACAACCAATTTCTTCTGGTATTTCTGTTCAGTTACAGATTCTGAGGTAAACGGTTCCATATTTTTAAAGTATTTCCAACAATTTTAAGACATTTTTATCCGCAATGGAATTCAAGAACAAATCCGCTTCTGCTCCCACCGATATCAACAAGTCATTTTGATTTGAAGGCTTGCACTATAAACGGTGGAAATAGAAGTTGTTCTTTTACCTCACTACCCATAAATTGGCTTCCTACTGTTCTTCTGTTAAACCTGCTGCTGTTAATCCGTCCACTGACCAAAATCGCCAAGAGATTCAAAAATGGACTGATGACGATTTTTTATGCAAAAACTATATCTTAAATGCCCTGTCTGATGACCTATATGATTACTACTCTACTTTTGAAACTGCCAATGATGTTTGGGATGCACTACAAAAAAAATATGATACTGAGGAGGCTAGGTCGAAAAAGTACGATGTGAGTCGATATTTAAAATTTCAGATGGTCGATGAAAAATCCGTGGTGGCCCAATCCCATGAATTACAAAAAATTACTCATGAAATTTTGTCTGAAGGTATGACTATTGATGAACAGTTTCAGGTTGCAGTCTTCATCGACAAACTTCCTACAGGATGGAAAGATTTCAAGAAAGATCTCCGCCACAAAACAAAGGAGTTTTTGATGGAGACCTTGATTGCCCGTCTTCGGGTTGAGGAGGAGGCACGAAAACAAGATAAAAAAGATGAGGTCCTTTTTGTTGCTAACAAAAGGAATCAGAGTTCGGATGTGCTTAAGCCAAAAGGAAAGACCATGAAACCAAACCAGAACCGCAAGATTCAAAATGTGAAGTCCTATTAGTATAGGAACCAACCCCCTTCAGGTGGTCAGACTCGAAACACGGACTCTGTCCAATTTGTGTATTACAATTGTACCAGGCCTGGTCATATGGCAATAAATTGCAAGAACCCTAGGCGTCACACTGGTCCCCAGGCGAACATGGTGAATGATGAACCACTCATGGCTATGATATCAGAAATCAATCTGATAAGTGGTTCAGAAGGGTGTGTAGACACTAAAATTTCGTCATTACTTTATCGCCGTCCGATTAATTGTGATGAAATAAATAATCTTAGTTAATCAAAGTCAAAGTTGGTCAAAAGCCTGTGAATAATTATTGGGCTTAGCAAAGTATGGGTTCAAAAGATGTGGGCTAGACCCAATGAAGACGAGCCTATTCAATTGACCAAACGAGCCACAAAATTGGGCCAATCCATGAACGCAGGCCCAACCAAATTATCCTGGGTCCAATATATATATATATGTGTATATATATATATATTGAAATTATTTATTTACATAAGAAAAAATGTCAATTTACTCTTCTTTGGAAAGACAATCAATCAAAAGAAACTTTCCAAATTAGAGACCCCTCCCCCTGAGCCTATAAATAGAGGCTCTCATTAAGAAGAAAATGATCTGCAGCCAGGGAAATTCCAGAGCACTCTCAAGCAGTTCTCAAGTCTTCTCTGCAAGTTCTTCTCAAAATCCCTCAAGTTCGTGTGGAGGATCAACAAGCACCCAAGCTACGTGCCGATTCATCCATAACAACAACGGTCTACGCGTCAGCTAGCGAAGATCATCCTCAAGTTCACCGTTTGCTCGAGATAACGCCGTTCGAGCCCTCGATCAAGCTTCGTTCTTCAAGCTTCTCAACTCAAGAAGTTGAAGAAATCATCAAGAAGCTTCTAGGTGTTGGGTTGCAACTTCAATCAGAGATCTACACGTCAGCTAGTGAAGATCGCACCTCAAATTCATCGTTTGTTCGAGATAAAGCTGTTCAAGCCCTCGATCAAGCTTCTCAACTCGAAGATTTGAAAGAACTATCAACCGGTTCAATCCTACGACAAGCTTCTATAGCCGTTAGGTTGCACCTTCAACTCCGGAGATCGAATAAGAGGATACTTTGCTCTTTTTCTGTAAAGAGCACTCATTAGAGGATTGTACTCGCATTCAACTCATATCAATAAAAAATATTATTTTGTGCATCGTTTTCTTGTCTTTATTACAGGACACGAATTTGTGTGTTACAGGGTGGTGGATAGACATTGGCACTTCTCGCCATGTCTGTTATGATCGTTCTTTTTTCAAGAGCTATTTTGAAATTGATGATAAGAAAGTGTTGTTGGGTGACTTCCCACACCACTAAGGTTCTTGGTGTTGGTGACTTTGATATTAGGTTCACTTCTGGAACGACTGTCACTCTGAAAGAAGTCTTGCACACTTCAGAAATTAGGAGAATCTTGTGTCCGGCTACCTCCTCAATAAAATTGGCTTTACTCAGACACTTGGAGCGGATCAGTATATGCTCACAAAAAATGGAGGATTTGTCGGTAAAGGTTATGCTACCGATGGAATGTTTAAGCTTAATGTTGACATGAATAAAATTACTACTTCCTCTTATATCATTTGTTCTGTGAATGTTTGGCATGCTAGATTTTGTCACGTTAACAAGAAATTGATTAAGAACATGAGTAACTTAGGTTTTATTCCTGACATTTCATTAATTGATTTTGAAAAATGTGAATCATGTAGTCAGGCCAAAATCACTAAGAAAGCACACAAATCAATTTCTACGGAATTAGAATTGCTTGATTTGGCACACTGATATTTGTGAACTAGACGGAGTTCTCACTAGAAATGCACAACGATATTTTATCAAGTTTATTGACGATCATTCAAATTACACTTCTGCTTATTTGATGAGGCATAAAAATGAGGCTTTTGACATGTTTAAGATCTTTCTAAATGAAGTAGAGAATCAGTTTAATAGAAAGATCAAGAGACTCCGAAGTGATAGAGGAACCGAATATGACTCGAATGAATTTATTGCTTTTTATAATTCTAATGGCATTATTCATGAAAAAATTGCTCCCTACTCACCCGAAATGAATGGAAGGATGGAACGTAAGAATAGAACTTTGTGTGAACTTGTAGTTGCTATTATGCTTAGTTCGGGTGCAGCTTCATATTGGTGGGGTGAAATTTTATTGACTGTATGTTATGTGTTGAATAGAATTCATAATTCTAAATGTTTGATTTCACCTTATGAATTGTGGAGAAATAAGAAGCCCAATGTTTCTTGTTTTAAAGTTTGGGGCTGTTTGGCTTATGTTCGCATTCCTGACCTAAAAGGTCAAAACTAGCTAGTAAATCCTATGAATGTGTTTTTATTGGTTATGCTATAAACAGTAAAGCTTACAGATTTTTTGATATTAGCAATAAGGTGATCATAGAGTCTATGGACACAGATTTTTATGAAGAAAAGTTTCCTTTTAAATCTAGAAATAGTGGGGGCACTGAATGTAGTAGTAGTAGTACACCTAGATTAGAAGAACCTAGAAACGTGAACTCTAGGGACACTGATATTGAACCGAGAAGGAGCAAGAGGGCTAGCGTCTCTAAGGACTTTGGTCCTGATTTTGCATTCTCCTTAGGAGAGGACCCCACTACACTTCAGGAAGTCTTGGCTTCTCCAATGCTGATTTTTTGCAAGCCATTAATGATGAAATGGACTCTCTAGAAACCAATAGAACATGGAAACTAGTAGACTTACCACCGGGTTGTAAAACAAATTGGTTGTAAATGGGTTCTTAAAAGGAAGTTAAAACCCGATGGTACAGTAGATAAATTCAAGAGTAAATCACCTAGACACCCCCTATACTATACCTCTTTTACTCAGACACCCCCTGAACTAAATTAACCTACAACGACACCCCCTCTACTATTTAACGTTATCCCCGACACCCCTTCCGTTAGCAATCCGTCCAGTTCCGTTAATATTTTTGGCGAAATACATATTTTTCTTCCAAAATTGCCCTCGCTTATATGTTTACTCCATCTCCCTCCTCCTCTCCCTCCCACCACGAGCCGTTGTGCATTTTCTCCAGATTTCGAGCTTGCCGGCCATGGCTACTGCCCTCTTCTCCCCAACCCCAATGACCCTCCCAGACAAAGCCCATCTCCGCCTCTCCGGTGACCCTCAACCAGCGAACTCCATCGACGCTAATAAACTTCCGTTGACACTCCGCCGTTAACTGTTCGACACTCGACCCTACGTACAAATCCCCATCTTCCCACAAACTCACCACCAGACCTCACCCATCAGTGGTGAATTCGCCTACACCACAATTTTCCAGATCATCGAAAAAATCAAATATGGTAGAAAAAAAACCAGATGACGAAAAGGGAAGCCCAAGGCCTCCTCCTTGGCCGTTACGAGACGGAAAACTCCTCGGCCCCAGCACCTTCGCCAAGGTCTATCATGCTCGCCACATCTAGTGCGAGATCTCCATCCTACGACGCTTTCGACACCCCAATATTGACCAGTTGCTTGAGGTTATGGCTACCAAATCCATTGTTTGGGGCAATTTGACTGAACTAGTTTAGATTTGTAACCGAGAGATCAAAATTGAGAAACTTCAAATTAACACTTCTTAAATCAATCATCAGATGATGTTTTCTCAAGACAAAGAAAAGAAGTACATAGACGTGAGTTCTTTCCATTAACATAGAAGAAAACCCCTATTTTTATTTTATTTTGACTGAAAGTAAGCAAAAAAAAAAAAATCCCAATTCTACTCTGAGTATTTCCTTCGTGGATACCCTGGACTAATCTAGGAAGGATAATGACCAACCGATGGAAATTATTTCCGAGCTGCATTGCAGTGGGGTATTTGAATTTGCAGTGAATTTAGTTTTGATCCTTCCATTATGGAGAGGGATTACCTGAGCCATATATATATAGCTGAGATGGATGTATACATGTAGAGAGAGAAAGGAGATTGACGAATTGTATTTGAAGTGTACGGAATGTGTATCGAAGTGTTAGTAGGAGGCAATTGATATAAGGGGCATATATGTCTTTTTGTAGTCTTTTTTTAACGGTGTTAGGGCTTTTAAACCTTTTCGATAATTAAGGGGGTGTCCTCGTAGGTTAATTTACTTCAAGGGGTGTCTGGGTAAAAGAGGTATAGTATGGGGTGTCTAAATTCAAAGCTAGACTAGTAGCTAAGGGATATAGGCAAAGGGAGAATATTGATTTCTTCGACACTTATTCTCCTGTAACACGGACTACCTCTATCCGAGTATTGATTGCCAGAGCTGCTATACATAACTTAGTGGTACATCAAATGGATGTTAAAACTACTTTCTTAAATGGTGATTTAGAAGAAGAGATTTATAAGGACCAACCCGAGGGGTTTGTTGTCCACGGGCAAGAACGAAAAGTGTGCAAATTAGTTAAATCTCTTTATGGCCTTAAACAAGCCCCTAAGCAGTGGCATGAAAAATTTGATAATTTTGTCATTTCGAATGGTTTCAAGGTTAACGAAAGTGACAAATGCATATACTACAAGTTTGAAAATTTAGTATGCACTTTGATATGTTTATATGTTGATGACTTGCTTATATTTGGTTCTAGCTTATCTAGGGCTGAATAAAAAAAACAAAGAACCGAACCGGAGAACCGGACCGAACGGGTTTAATTTTTCGGTTTTTTTACTTGGCCGGTTCTGTTCGGTTCTGAGAAGTTAAATTTTTTTGAAACCGGTCCGGTTCCCTGTTCTCGGGATTTTTAAGGCAAACCGAACCGAACCGAACCGGTTTAGGTATATATCCTCTAAAAATGTAAGGATCAGGGTTTGAACACCTGACCTCATGCGTGTAAAGCAGCAACACAACCGCTTGGCTGGCTAGCCATTTGCACTTAAGTAATGAAATAAATTTATTTATAACTTCTTTGGAGATCCTTTTACCAAAATCCCTACAAGATAAATCTCATGCCATCAGACTCATCTCATTTTCAACATCAATTCATAGCCACCGCCTCCTCTCTCAGTCTCTCTCTCTCTCTCTACCATTACGGTCAAGACTCCTACCCACTCCCACCCATTTCTCTCTCTACCACTCTCTCCCGACGCCGTCTCTCCGTCAAGCGCCTGACGCCATCATCAAGCGACCGACGCAGTCATCATCGTCCGATGTCGTCTCTCTGTCATGTTCAGATCTGTTCACTCTCTTCTCTCTCTCTCTCTCTCTCTCTCTCTCTCTCTCTCGTTTTGTATATGTATGTATGTATATACATATATCGATACATGTATATATGTAATATCATAGATCTATATGTATATAGTATTTGTAATACATAGATGTATGTATATAGATTTACCGATTTAGGATTTAGTTTACCTTTCGTTGTTTCAACTAATGAAATCTGTGTGTATATCTGTGTTTGGATGAATCTGTGTACATTTCTCTCTCTCTCTCCCCCCTCTGAACCGGGACGAACCGAACCGATCTCTAAAAAGTCGGTTTCGGTTCTATGGTTCCCCCGAACCGTTTTGCTTGGTTCAGTCAAAAACCCCTTTGAGCCGGACCGATGCAGTATCTTGAAAGAACGATGAACCTTGGGTTGCATTACTCCAAATATCCCGTTGTGTTAGAGGGATATAGTGACGCTGATTGGAATACCCTCTCGAATGACTCCAAGGCAACCAGTGGATATGTGTTCAATATTGTTGGTGGTGCAGTTTCTTGGAAATCTAAGAAACAGACAATATTGGCACAATCTACGATGGAGTCTGAGTTGATAGCACTAGCTGCTGTTAGTGAAGAGGCAGGTTGGTTGAGAAACCTTCTGTCAGAAATCCCACTATGGGAGAGACCGATACCGGCGATCTTAATCCATTGTGATAGTACCGCGACTATTGCAAAAGTTAAGAACCGTTATTATAACGGCAATAGACGACAAATGCGTCGTAAGCACAATACAATGAGAGAGCTCCTCACTACCAGTGATGTTAGAGTGGATTATGTCCGGATGGAAGAGAACCTTGCCTATCCTTTGACGAAAGGACTAGCTCGGGAAAAGTTGTGGTACACCTCAAAAGGGATTGGACTGAGGCCCATTGAGAAATGAGTCACTTGTGATGGATACCCAACATATAGACTGGAGATCCCAAGAAATAGGTTCAAAGGGAAAAACGAGTCACATGGGTGATACGTTGAGAATCATGCAAAATTAAAAATTAATTCAATCCCTAAAAAGCATGACATCCTGTAGCGTGAAAATGTTGTGTTATTTTATGATACTTAATGAGTTCTATAGCTCTATGTGGAGTGGAGTACCTAGACTACATGAGCACTCTTGATAGAGTCACCTATATGAATGTTGGAGTGTGGCTGCTCCTCGGGAGAATTGGGTCAAATTCTCTAGGTCATTCATGAAACCGGGATATAAGCACATGGCCGTAAAGTGCTGGCTTAAGAACATTACACAAAATGGAGTTGTGTGTGTGTGGTGCATTCAGCCTTAGAGTTCAAGACCACAAGTCACTCTAGTATCTTACTTACGCACTGCTCTATACCTTCTTGCTCAATGAACATATATTTTAAAAATACAAGTGGGGGATTATTGGGATTTGTATTTCTAAAACACGAAAAAACATGTGGAGAATGTGACTTTGGTTTGAAGTCAAAATTGAATATTGTCTTATGGAAAGGTTTGGATTTTTGACAAGAAAAGACATGTGAAAAATGTGACTTTGTTTTGAAGCAAAAAATGAATATTGTCTTAATGGAAAATTTTTGATTTTTGACTAAAGAAAAAACATGTACTAAATGTGTGCTTAATTAGTGCACATATTTTTTTGGGATGATTGATTCAATCACAATTTTTTGATTGATTTTAATTCCGAAAATAATTTTTCTTCTACACCTATATAAAGAGATGCTTTTCATTCTTTCAAACACACCGAAAAAAAACTATTTCATATACTACCAAGTTCAAAGAGCAAGAAAAGGTCGAATTGTGTTTTGTATTTCCGGTCTTCTTCCGTGCAAAGAAGATCGAGACAGAGGCTGTATTCTGGGCTGTTTTTATCCTGGAGACGGCGTGGCTGGTACTGCTTGCATAGAGAGGGCGGAGCCGCGAAACGTCTTAAAGAGAACGATCTAGTCCACGACTCAACCCAAAACAACAACCAATTTCTTATGGTATTTTTGTTCAGTTACAGATTCTGAGGTAAACGGTTCCATATTTTTAAAGTATTTCCAACAAACCCACATATAATATCAATTACACCACACTCCCCTCAAATATTTATACACTTGAACAATTTCCCCAATCAACCCAAAATCATAATACGACCCCCACACCATTACTCGTACAATAAAGTTAAAAGTAACAAAACAATCACGGGTCTCTACATGACCGACTTAGGGTTGTTTTGACTTAAGAAATTTAAAAAGTAAAAAATTATGATCAAATCTTTGAAAATTTCACTGACAACAAAATAATCTGAAAAGTTTGTTTTAGATTGTTTGTCTTTATTAAAAAAATAGTTTCGTTCATATATATTTTTATTTTGTTGATTCCTCTTATCAAGAAAAATTAATTATTCACAAAAAATTGATACAAAACTAACAAAGACAAAAAATTGAATAGAAAAAATATATTCAAGCAGGATTATTTAAGACAAACAAGCCTGCTCTTTGCTACCGCATTTATCTTAAATCACATTGAGAATAAAATTGATAAGAGAACGAAAGTTAGCAGTCAAAATGATTTACTCCCTCCGTTCCTTTTTTAATGGTACATTTGGGAAACATGTATTTTTGTAGCCGTTAAAAAATGCACATCCATAGCATGTTTTTAATTTTTTTTGCACCAAATTAAAGTACTCAATGAGCACTTTAATTTGGTATAAAAAATTTAAAAAATTATATAAAGAAATATTTTTTTAGGGGTTTGAAATTACACGTATTCCGATAGAGACCACTTAAAAATGGACAAATGAGAGTATTTGAAGGCCGAAGCATACTCATAATTTCTAAAATGAACTAAAGGAAAACCAAATATTAAAGTACTCAACGATCACTTTAATTTGGTATAAAAATTTTCAAAAATATATAAAGAAATATTTTTTTAGGGGTTTGAAATTACACGTATTCCGATAGAGACCACTTAAAAATGGACAAATGAGAGTATTTGAAGGCCGAAGCATACTCATAATTTCTAAAATGAACTAAAGGAAAACCAAATATACTTATAAGCTCTAGGATTGGAATCCCGATATAGGGGGAAAAAAAATATTTCTATGAACTTCCTTTATTTTAATAGTAATTAATAATAATAAATCGGCAAAATCAAATGGGGAGTACCTTTTGAAGTATTTTACAATTAGGGGGTAATAAATGAAAAACTGCTTAATTAAGAGGGGGGAAATGAGGTTTTCACTTTCATTTAACAATGGCGCGTGAATCATATGAATCTGTACTTAAAAAAAGAGAAAAAAGAACATAACATGTGAATCTTAAACACGTGATTTTTGTGCCCTGGGCAAGCTTAAACATGTGAATCTTAAAAAGAACATAACATGTGAACATCACATGCCTAACCAACAACATTTAGTAAACATAAGAAGAAACCACCGAATCAAATGTGTGATTTTTGTGCCCTTGGGCAAGCTTAAAAAATGGAATTTGTATATAATACCTTAGGCCCCGTTTGATACGAGGTTTCATTTTGGATGGATTGGTAATGAGATGAGATTAAGATTGAAATTGAGATTGATAATGTAATGAGATTATTAATGAGGAGATGAATCATTCCCTCATGTTTGTTTTGCACAGGATTATATCATGGGATTACTAATAACATGTTTTTTTGCTTAGGTTGTTTTGCTTAGGATATGATTGAGTAAAAATAATTTGTTTCCAATTCTACCCTTATTTGGAAACACCATTTTTCATCAGTAGCTCAACAACATGTTTTCATGTCTTTTTTTTTTTTTTTTTTTTTTTTTAGATTCAAATGAAAAATTACATTTTTTTTTCAGATTTCCAAAGAAGATTTCTTTGAGCCACGTTTTCTAGTCATTTCTAGATAAAAACATCCAAGGTAATGATGAAACAATACAAAAAAAATTGAACCGGGTTATTTTAAGTCTTTATCAATTTTTTTCCCTGTGTTAGTTTTGCTAGTTAGGCGCTAATATTTTTTTTGGAGTATTGGTTCATGTCAGCACGAGAAATCAGAAAGATTTAAAATATGAACCATAGGTTTTTGTTTTAATAAAGATAAAAATAATATAAGGTTTTTTTTTTGTCTTTTAAAATGTTAAGCATTAATTGACGTTGTCAAAAAATGTTGACAAAAACATTAATTCACGAAAGCATTAAACAACAAAAGTAACTGTTTCTGCATTACTAGTAACAAAAGCATCACGAAAATTCACGAAAGCATTTACCAGAGAATTGGGTAGAAGAAGCATGAACGCACTTGGCTTGTCTTCACCAACAATTCCCCAATCCCATGAGAGAGGTTTCATAATACCCAACCCCCCTTGGGTTGGCCAATCCCATGAAAATAGGGGATTGCTAGTCCCATGGAACTGCTAGTCCGGTCCTCAAATTACACACCAAACATGAAAATTAATGGACCCACAGGATTGGTAATCCAATCTCATGCTCCATCTCTCTTATCAAACATGGCCTAACAAGCAAAAATGAAAGGTAATTGATTTCCATACCCCTAAACCCTAAACAGTGGCATGGTGGGCGAATGGAGTTTTGTTCATCCTTCTTAAAGAGTGAACAAAAACCCTTTTTCTTATTGTTTGAAATGGTGTGAATCTCACGATAAAGTGATGTCATGTTTATCTCACTTTATGGTAAAGACGACATCATTTTGTGTGAGTTCCACACTATTTCAATCAATAGGAGAGAGAGTTTTGTTCACCCTTTTTAGGGAGGTTGAACAAAATTACACTCCATGGTGGGCTTATTCTTGGGACAACTCTAATTTTTCAGTTTTTATCATACTCCTTCTGTCCTATTTTGATAGTCCAGTTCGGTCTCCAATAAATTGTTAATATCTTTGAATCTACAATATTTTTTAAGATTTTAAATTTTTTGTATAATAGAACTAATTGTGATCTATCATATGAAATCCATATTGCACATAAAACTTATTATAGATTGAAATATATTAACAATTTAAAATTTGCATTGGAGACCGAACTGGATCATCAAAATAGGACGGAGAGGGTATTTTTACCGTACGTTTTACATTCCTCTCGTCCACAAAAAAAATTTGGAAAAAGTAAAATTTAGGCCTAGTTTTTCAAAAGATTTTATCAAATGAGGCGGCCTCATTTGATAAAATCAAATAAGAAACTCAGCCTAAGGCCTTGTTCTTAAATAGATTTTTTTATCTCATAAAATCTAGTTTTGATAAAATCTAAGATCTCAACGGATTTTTAGCAAAAACTAGATTTTATGAAAACTAGATTTTAGCTCAAAAAAGCATTTGGAAAATACCTTTATCAAACCTAGATTTTATCCATTGGAAAAATAATGTGATTTTATTACACTCCCAAACAAATTTTTTTTTTATCAAAACTAAATTTTATCTCGTAAAAATCCATTCAAGAACAAGACCTCCGACCAAAAGGCCCTCACGCGCTCTATTTTTCTGTTCAGATGAGTAGGACTGTAGGAGTAATATATTTTCCCTTAATATATATACTTGCACCGATCTACATATGCTTTTTGCAGTTCATGTAGATTGTAGTCATACCACACCAATCTGTCGGATCCTACTCGACGGCGGCCATCATGACCGCCGGCATCCGCTCTCAATCCACTCTCCTTCCGCTAAAACCCTTATCATCCCCGGCTCACAAAACCCTAACCCCACCGTGTCTCCTCCTGTCCAGTCTTTCTCTTCCTTCTCACAAATCCTTTCTCAGCCATGCCTCGTCGTCACTCAGAAAGGAAAACAGGATCATGACAATGCCCATGGCCCTGTCTGAAAATTCCTCGGTTTTGTTTCCGGTCGATGCGGAGAAGAAAACAACGAATCCGATTGTGGTGATTGATAATTATGATAGCTTCACTTACAATCTCTGCCAGGTGATTTGTATTTCTTGCATTTTTTTGTTAAGGGTTTTTTCGTTTTGGTTGCTGAGAAACTGTTGGAAAAGGGAAAAAAAGGAAACCATTGATAACAAGATCGTCTTTGATTTGGGATGGGGTTGAGAATTCATGAATTTGATTTGTGATTGGTCTTAATTTCTATTTCAGACGGCTTTTAAACACATCCATTTGTGAAACTGGTAGTATGTTTTAGATTTTATAACGTTGTTTTGGAGACTCGTTGGTATTTCTGGTATTTTCAAAAACGATGACATGCAGTGCCGGATTCGGAATTTTGATTGAGAGGGGGCACAGAAGTCCAACCAAAGCCTATAGTGTGGATGACGGATGTAATTTTTGTACAATATAGTGGCGTTGTTTTGCATTTCTTCCCAATTAATGTAGAAGTTTAAGGAGACTTTTTCAATCGCACTGAACCATTGTACTAATGAATGAGGAAATCCAGGCCATGTGTCAAGCCATTTTGGGTACAGAGGTAAAAGGAAGAAAGATAACTTGCAAAAGCATTAGACAACAAATTGTTTAGGAGGCAAAAAGGAAGGGGCCCAGAGGATATAATCTTAGTATGAGTATAGAGTTAAAGGTTGTGAACAAGTAGGAGGGGCACATGACCCCTCTCGTCTTATGCTGGCTCTGCCAGTGATGACATGTATGGATTCTCGAATGATAAGGACTTTGAGGAGGACTGAAGGAGTACGTGTCGTTGATAAGAAAAACTTCTT
The DNA here is from genome assembly GCA_016920895.1 of Vaccinium myrtillus. Lineage (NCBI taxonomy): Eukaryota > Viridiplantae > Streptophyta > Magnoliopsida > Ericales > Ericaceae > Vaccinium > Vaccinium myrtillus. The sequence continues at coordinate 18,321,316 of CM029279.1, forward strand.
TTTGGAAGCTTTTTGTCTTTAATAAAACTTACATATGCTTTGGTAGTTTCGTTCAATAACTTTGATTTTTTTGGTTTATCTCGACAAGATCAATTGGAGAAGTAAGAAACGTGACATTTGAAGAAGACCTATTGAAGGGAAAAAAGAGGAGGAAAACTTACGTAATTTTGAAGTCTTTTTGTCATTGGTGATAATTGTTGTATGTCAACTACCCTGTTTGGCTGTGGTTATATATTACTAGAAGTAGTGCACAAACGATTCATGTGTGGAGAATTTTAACTTGGTAGGCAGAAAATTGAAGACCAAAACTCATGGATCACGGCCATGTTTTTCTCTCTGGAATTGGAAGAACGTTATGGCCCCCAATTGTAGACAGAAGCAGGGTGTGAGTATGGAGGGCTTTTTCCTCCTTAACCCTTACAATTATTTTAGGATCCCTGATAGAGTTCATGAAATGAGGATTTGATTTGTCTACTTAGGGAAAACAAAAGTGTGAGCCAACCTCAAATGGAAGTCTATACGAATTGGTGCTCTCCCTTTATAAATTAGAATAGATAGTAAACATCAAATACATGTTTGGCTCCAGGCAATGAGATACTTGATTCACACTTAATAGGAGAACGATGAAAGTTGATTGGCTTTTTATTCATACAATTGTTCAGATAGCGTTTGACTTTTGAGGCATTAATCTATCTTTTGTGGCAATTTACCATGTGTTTTAACCACTAGGGAAACAAAAACTATCTATGACATTTGAGGGGCTTTGGATTTCCTCTTTTATTCACCTTCGGTGGAATTATTGTCCTCTTATGATCTATCATTTTTTGTCCTAATTTATTTCATTTATGCCAATTGGGGGAAAATGTTTTTCTCGACAGTTTTCATTTCATACTTGATTGAGTAAGCCACATGTTGTCGAAGTCCGATGCTAATAATTCCTAGTTTCCATCCTGTCAATTCCTAGTTTCCATCCTGTCTTATATCAGCAGTGTTTGGTTTCTTGGCTGCTTTACAATAACCCTTGGTCAAGTATGATTCGCGATTCAATTCACGATTCACGCGAAAAAACGATACACATCTATAGGTGAATCAAGGTTTATATAGAATTGGAGGTGAATCGTACGATTCATTGTTCTCTTCGCGGTTCACGCAAAAACGATTCAAATCTATAGGTGAATCACCACAAGGTTCACAACTATTGCATTCACCAATATGAAACCATTTTTGATGGTTTGCCTTGAAATTTCTTATAGGAAAGCAAGAATATAAGATCATATGTACTGTTAAGTACGGAAAACCATATTTCCTATTCAATGGGTACAAATCTACAGGGATACATAATTTCATAAATCAATCTTTTTAGTTCTTGTATCCTCTAAATCATAGACTAGGGCAGGGCTCCGAGGCTTGGACTAACCCATATGTTGCCATATAAGGTAGTTTCCTACCTATAAGGCTACAACATTTTATTGTGTAAAAGGGTTAGCTTTCATTTTTATAATGAATGTTTGACATCTATATGCACATATCCTTGTTACTATAATATTTATTTTCCTATGAGACCACGAGATCATCAACTTTATTTTCCTACTAACCATGTAGGATTAATGCATTAGATGAATTCTAGTCCCGTATTCGATAAGGAAGGGACGTAATTTATAACAAAGTTTTCCCGTTGTTGATTCCTAGGTGTAGTGCTTCTTCCTCTATGCCACACACGCGCGGAAATGAATCTGTTTTTATGTGATTTCGTATGGTACAATTCTTTTCTTTGTGGGATCATTTTCCCACAAGAGGTAATGAGAAGAATTATAGAATGGATTGCTTCCTATGCCTAGATCGCGAATGAATTCATTTGATGTGGGCTACCCCCCTTGTTTTTGCAGGAGCTTTCTGTCTGTTGTGTTGATCCTGTTAAAGAAGCAAAAAGTTGTTATTCTGCATTTTTATGTTAATTTATTTTGCTGTGATCATGTTTTCATTAATTAATTTTTAATTGATTTTGCACTAATGCCAAATTCTTGTACTTTGAAGTATATGGGAGAGCTGGGTTGTAACTTCGAGGTTTACCGAAATGATGAGCTTACTGTAGATGAACTGAAAAAGTAAGATTCTGTTATTCTGAGTTAAAAAGTTCTTAAGCTCATTCATGCACACGTTGCTGTCACTTAGTGGTAAACTTTTGTTCTAGATATTTCCCCCTTGTGATTGATTATTTATGATGTGTTTGATTTCTTTTGTTCTATGTCATGAATTTGTAGAAAAAATCCAAGGGGAGTGCTTATATCACCAGGACCAGGTAAGAAATACTTGGTGTGATTCATGCCTTCATTTTACTGTGCTAGTAATCAAGTGGAACTATACTGATCATTTGGGTCTTTTTCTTTAGGTACACCTCAAGATTCAGGAATATCATTACAAACTGTATTGGAACTTGGACCTATTGTACCTCTGTTTGGTGTCTGTATGGGACTACAATGCATTGGGGAGGCTTTTGGAGGTCTGTCTTTTGTAACTTTGTTCTGTTGGCCATTTTGACTGCTTTATTGGAATGAAGATTCTGGTAGTTGAGTTGTTGACTTAGTTGATTTTAAGATTCAAATAGCACACGCCTGCTGAAGTGCTTGCTTTAGAGTTATGTACTCCCCCAAATGTAGGGATGGCCATTTCAGCCGATCCAACCCTATCCTACCCGCTCCGATCCCTGCCCTCTACGGGTTGGGGATCAGGGGATCGGGTAGGATTTGGTGATAGTTTTTGAAGAAATTCGGGAACAGTTAGTGGGTGGGTATGTGTCGGTCCCCGCCCCGGCCCAAATCCCCATTATATAACAGTATATTTCTTTTAGCCTTTTAGGTTAGGGTTTCACTTTCACACATCACTCATCTCATTCCCGAGAATTCAGACGCCTCTCTCTTGCCCCACCCCTACTACGCCGCATGAGGGAATATATGTTCTGGTGTAGTTTGAATTTGGTGGGTCTGTTTTGGAAATTTTTTAGAATTGAGTGGGTTAACAGTGTTAATTGTGGTTCATAATTTGTTACCTTTCTCTGCCGCTTTTCCAAATCTGTATAGTTCTGTTCAACAGAATTTAATCTGTGTTTGTGTTGTTAAGCTTATATGTGTTTGGATCCCAATAGTAATGAAGTTAATAAATTACTTTTACGGTTTGGATCCCCGATTCTCCGTTTGCAGTGGGGATGGATGGTTTAAAAAAAAATCCCTGGGTGGATCGGGGATGGAGACAGTGGTATGCACCCCCACCCCGCCCTGTTGCCAACCCTACCCAAATGCCAATAAAGAAGGCCTTGCTAAAATGTTTCCCCAGGGTGCCTTTTCGAGCTGTTACGCAATTTAGTCCAATTTGTTAAAAGGGCGTCCCTTTTCACTCTTCTGGAGAAGATCTTTGGGCACTAGAGCTGCAATTAATATTGTATTGAATTTTATTTTTCCCTTTTTAATTGCAATTCTTAACTGTTTGGCTCCTTAATTGACGCATAAATAATTAGACAACACATAACCCTATGAATATCAAATGTGAAACGAGCAAGTAGTACTAGTATGCAATATAAAGATTTAGTTTGTAGGCATTAAAGTAGTTTTTGATTAGAAAAAAAGGGTTTACAAGTTTCATGGAGAAGGAGATGATTTTATAAATCAATTGGCGGTTGTTGATATTCCAAGTGCAAGGCAGTCCATTTAGAAGGTTTTAATCTACATCATCACAATTTTCATGGACAATGGTCAAAGTGCTATTTCATGTAAAAAAGAGACCGGAAGCAAGAGAAGGAAAAGAAGAAGGGAGGAGTTTTATTATTCCTTTATTGCTTCTTAAGATTGATGGTCTTATATATTGGTGTTTTCATTAACCCACCGTATAGTTGTTTCCAGAATTTCCTCTTACAAACATGAGATGATTGTAGTGGTAAAAGAAAATTTCTTGTAATCATTCCGTCTTGGACTGGTGAAAGAGCCAAAATGCATTAGAAAAATGCAAGTATCTTACAATATAATACAAATGGCGGAGTCTCATTCTCCATTCTGAAAAGGACATTTGTCAAGCACAGAGATTCAGCGGAAGCAGTTTGATACTCTGTGATAAAGACCTAGTACTGGATCAAGTCAGACGTGTCTCAAATATTTGTTGACTGTATGTTGAAGGTGTGGGATATCCTGTTTGAGTCGACGCCTTCTAGCTGGTCATAACAGATTGTAAAATTTAGACTCTGTTTAGTTAAAGTATCCTCTAGGGCTGAAACCGGTTTGGTTCGGTCCGGTTCAGGAGGGATTTTAACTGAACCGAGTAAAACTGGTTCGGAGAGAACAAAGAACCGAAACCGGTTTTAGAGTGGTCGGTTCGGTTCCGGTTCGGTTCGTCCGGTTCTGCTCGGTTCCATGTTCGGTTCGGTTCTCGTGAGAGAGAGAAGAACACATCAACAAACACACAAAAATACAGATCAACAAACACAAACGAACAGATCTACACAATACAAAATGAACAGATCTACACAACAAACACATCAACAATGTCCATGAGTTTAAAGAAGGAAAAAAATACAGATCTACAGAAATTAACAACGGACCTACATATATATACACAAACGTACATATATATACGCATATATACACATATAAACACACATAATCAGTTTTTTTGTACCCTCAATCACCGGCGACAAAATCTATCCAAACAATGGTGTGTGGACGGACTGCCTTCTTGGTCTGCTATCTCAGACGACGAAACGGACTACGGCGAGAGGAAGACGGGGACAGATCGAGAGAGAACAGATCTGGACGACGGACGATGACTTGAGTCACTTGACGGTGTGTGTGAGGGGAGAGAGAGAGAGAGAGAGAGAGAGAGATGAGTCAGAGTGAGAGAGAGAGAGAGAGAGAGAGAGAGAGAGAGAGAGATGAGTCTGGAAACTTTGAGAAGTGAGGAAATAATTCTCGTGGGCTGTAGATACATACTATATATATAAGGGAACCAATAATCCTAATAAATATAATTAGCTGCTTCCTTATTACCAACAACTTGTCCAGCCAAGATGGTAAATGAGGCTGTTTCCACGCGTGAGGGCGGGGTTCGACTCCCAGCCCCTTCAATTTTTCGAGTAAGACTGTTATATAGTATAGATTTTATATATAATTTATAAACCGGTTCGGTTCGGTTCGAACCGGGAGTAAAATTACATGAACCGGTAACCGAACCGGTCCCTAAATTTTAAAATGTTTCAGAACCGAACCGAACCGGCTAAGTTTAAAAACCGAAAATTAAAACCGGTTCGGTTCGGTCCTCCGGTTTCTTTGTTCAGCCCTAGTATCCTCTATATTGGTCTGACCAATTGTAAATTAAAACTTCCATTTGTTAAGATTCCTATGGATTAAAATTTCACAATTATGTGGAATAAGCCTTCTATGTGCATTTCTGCATGAATGGACGGACTATGAGATCAAATAGAAGCTCGAGAAATTAGTGAACAAGTGCTTCTGTTATACCATGCTGTAAAGCGGGTCCTCGTGTTGTGTGTGGCCTACTGATCTTTGTTTAGTGGTAATTTGGTATTATGGCTTGTTTATTTGATTTGTTTTCTATGGGTGAACAGTTTTGGCTTGTTTATTTTCATTAGTTTCCAATGAGTGAACAGCTAACTTTTTTGCTTCATAATTTTGAGATATTGTTTTGCACTTTTCAGGGAAGATAGTGCGTTCTCCTTATGGTGTCATGCATGGAAAAAGTTCCCTTGTCTATCATAATGAAGGCGGGGAAGATGGCTTGTTTACTGGATTATCAAAGTAGGTTGGTTTGTCTTTACATCATAGTTGGTGGTTATCTCATGTATATTAGTTAACGGTTTAGATTGGAAAGTTGCCATAATTAATTGAAGTTAAGTAACTATCACGTTTGAGTCAGCAGAGGTTAGTAACCAAGTTTTCCATGTCTAATTTAAGGTAACTTGCGAGGTTTGAGTTTGCAACGGTTAAGATCAATTTGTTTTTTTTGTAAACAAACTCTCAATGGTGAAAGTCTGAAAGGGCGGGTCAGTAGGAGCCATTGTCCAAAGACTAAATATCACTGTCTAATTATATTAGGAATTATATCCTCCGAAAGATACGTGGTAACACCTCTTAGACATTTGATCATAGTGGGTTTCCAGATCCTTCTGTTGGAAGAGCAGTGCTGGTAGAAAGACGATTCAAATTCATTGAAAATAGGGCGAAGACCTGGTTCTTGATGGAATGAAGATTGAAGACTATTTTTGGTGGAGACTACTGGCTAGCTTGGAATGAGTCGGATCCTTACCCCTCCTAAATACGCCTCGGGCCGTAAGAAAGACCCTTTCTTAATGAATACCCTTACTACTTACTAGAAGAAAGCCCATGTTGTTTATTGAGAATTCCTCTTATCCTTTTATATTGTCCTCTTTTTGCACTTAGATTTGGGTGTTTTTGAATACCTGTTGCATCTATTTTGTCACTATATATGGGGCTGTAATACATGTTTTAAGGGAGTCTTTTTGATGAATTGGAAGTTTAGTTTTGTGCTTTTATTGTGGCCTTCTTGTGCTGCCTTTTAGGGCTTGGTTTTGAGCCCCATAGTTCCTGGATTCAAGCGCTGGTTCCTGGATTCTTCAAGGATCAGTCCCAAACCGGATTGCTGCATAGTTTCGGCCTTGATCTGTGTTAGTTGGGTCCATCTATGATTGTGCTTGTTGAAACCTCCAAACAAGTTACGTCAGTTCTTCCTTTCCTCATACAACAAATCCTTTCCTTTTAAATTTTTTTTTATTCTTAATTTATAATTTATTTTGGTTATGAAAATATTGTATAAAAGGGTAATTAACCCGAGACACACTGCTTACTTTAACCCTACTATACAAGATTCTTTATAACCAAAATAGTTAATGAAGTTTCTGATGTGGAAGATCCTTAGGAGGCAACCACAGAGCATATGCCTTTTTAATGTAGGAAAAGATTTGAAGTCCCGCACTGTGCTCTAGGTCATGCTCTGGCGATTGAAAATTAAACCGCGTCGAATTCACAAACTGCTTTCAAGGGACCGCGAATGTACTGGATATCTGAGTCATCTGACCATCTGTATTATCCTATGGCAGCCTTGAGCAACACAATTACCTGTCTCTCTCTTGTGTCAAAGTGGGGTCAAGCTTTTAGTAGTCTCTGCCAAATTAAAGAGACTTGTCCTTTCATTCCTCCAAAGTCCAATCATCTAATTTCATTCCAAAGCTGCATACACAATTTACAAATGGAGACCTCCAACTATATAAATATGAAAATCTACACAGTGAACTACTACTAAGCCAGAGATTACATGGTAATAATTTTAAATTTCTAGGTGGTAAATAGGATGTCCTAATTTGACTTACACGAAAAATAACAATAATTTGTTACTAAAAATAAACAATATAATTAATAATTTTACATTATTAAATATTGACGGTGCACTCAATTGCAATCCTTTTTAGAATTGACGCTCCCGCATTTGCACTCGTGCTCTGTGTGACTTAGCCTGGAACACATCAACTGCATTAAGGATAAGGACACAGATGGTCGTAGCAGAGAGAGAGATCAAGAACAATTAGAATAGGTTACTTACAGGATTCAATGAGAATTATGCAGAGAAGTTGATTTCAAGAGAACTTTGTAGGACAATGCAAGGGTTTTAAATCGCGGTATCGGAAAACGTATAGGTATCGGTAATACGCCCATATATCGGCCTATATCAGACCGTATTGCCCGACACATAAGTAAATAATGGTATCAGAGGTCTGAAATCCGTTACGTAACGGATACGATACGTAGCAGCGTTTATTTTAAACCTTGGAACAATGACAATATTTTTTTGGGTCTCAAGGCATTGGATTTAGAAGCAACAAAATATGATGAAAATTGGTGTGTGTAGTTGTGAGGCAATGTCAAACATTTTGCTAATAATTTTAGTGCAACAATTTTTTTTTGATCATGGTGTATTAGGTCTCGTTAGTCGTAATGGTCATGATTTTTGTATCATGGTTTATTAGGTCTCAACTATGTATAGACTATCTATGGAGCCTGTTGTCTTACTAAACTGATTTGTCTAAGATGAATGACAATATTCCCCTGTATTCGGAAGTTATGTAGTAGGTGTTTATTTATCTTTCAGATGAGCTATGTAACCTGTTATCACCCAAGTGCTTCTTATTTTGTCTACACAGTGAACTACTACTAAGCAAGAGATTACATGGTAATAATTTTAAATTTCTAGGTGGTAAATAGGATGTCCTAATTTGACTTACACGAAAAATAACAATAATTTGTTACTAAAAATAAACAATATAATTAATAATTTTACATTATTAAATATTGACGGTGCACTCAATTGCAATCCTTTTTAGAATTGACGCTCCCGCATTTGCACTCGTGCTCTGTGTGACTTAGCCTGGAACACATCAACTGCATTAAGGATAAGGACACAGATGGTCGTAGCAGAGAGGGAGATCAAGAACAATTAGAATAGGTTACTTACAGGATTCAATGAGAATTATGCAGAGAAGTTGATTTCAAGAGAACTTTGTAGGACAATGCAGGGTTTTAAATCGCGGTATCGGAAAACGTATAGGTATCGGTAATACGCCCATATATCGGCCTACATCAGACCGTATTGCCCGACACATAAGTAAATAATGGTATCAGAGGCTGAAATCCGTTACGTAACGGATACGATACGTAGCAGCGTTTATTTTAAACCTTGGAACAATGACAATATTTTTTTGGGTCTCAAGGCATTGGATTTAGAAGCAACAAAATATGATGAAAATTGGTGTGTGTAGTTGTGAGGCAATGTCAAACATTTTGCTAATAATTTTAGTGCAACAAATTTTTTTTTGATCATGGTGTATTAGGTCTCGTTAGTCGTAATGGTCATGATTTTTGTATCATGGTTTATTAGGTCTCAACTATGTATAGACTATCTATGGAGCCTGTTGTCTTACTAAACTGATTTGTCTAAGATGAATGACAATATTCCCCTGTATTCGGAAGTTATGTAGTAGGTGTTTATTTATCTTTCAGATGAGCTATGTAACCTGTTATCACCCAAGTGCTTCTTATTTTGTCAAGTTTAAGTTGGATATTCCCGTAGTTGATGATAGATTGATATGCTTATGTTTTTTCAGTCCTTTCACTGCTGGTAGATATCATAGCCTTGTGATTGAAAAGGAGAGTTTTCCTCATGAAGTACTTGAGATAACTGCATGGACAGAGGATGGACTGGTAATGGCTGCCCGCCACAAAATATATAGGAATCTATTGGTAAGTTTTTGTATTCCGTTTTCACTTAGATTTTGTTTGGATTGAGGTGAGGGGAGGGAGGGTCTTATTTGGTCAGGCCAAAGGAAAAGAAGGGTTACCTTGCCTTCCTCTTGTTTAAGGGAGGCACATAATTTGATACTTTTTTTTTTTTTTGAAAGGGAAAAAACTTTATTAATCTCTGAATGATACAAAGATTAAAAGGGAATGAGGGGCCAAAACACCCACAGGAGACATATTCCATGCTGGCAAATGAAGTACCCTCAAACCCCCATCACATAATTTGATATTCAACAATAAATGTGTAAGATGCGGCCTCTTATATTTCAGATGATCACTTTTTCTTCCCCTTGGTTCCCTCCCGCCAAAAGGCCAATACTCTAAAAGCAGTCCTCGCAGGAGATGCACCAATGAATGATGCCTCTAGGAGATAGTACACAGACAGGATGAACAACCTAGTCGGGTACAATTACACTACTTCTATCCCAAATGAAGGCACCCTTACTCTCTTGCCTTTAGGCAGGGGAAGCGAACTGCCGGTAAGGTATAAAGCTTCTTACCATCAACAAACAAAGAGGTCATCCTGGAACTCTGTTTGATAGCCTTTATATACTCTTATAGCTTCCCACTACTCGGATAGTAATGCCAACATCCAAGAAGAGAGCTAAATGGTTAAGGTAGGGTCAAGTTATAGCGGGTAGCGTCATTTTAGAGATAGCTGGAGGTCAGGTCAGACATATTTCACTTCTTTCTCTTTTTAGAGCAAAGGAAGGTCTCTTTCGCCTACGACTGACTGCCTTGTTACGAGACTTCCTAGTCACGATCGGAAGTCGAACCCCAGCCTATGGGGTTCCCAGTGAACTACCCTTATTCGAATCGTGACAGGTTAACAAAATATAGAAATTTGACAATGCTAGTTCAATCTAGAAGATCTAGTCTGACTATAGTCAGCAGTAGTATAGATTAATTAGATTCGTAGAACAGAAGAAGATTTACTTATATAGTCAGACTAGTATAGATTAGTTAGATTCGTAGAACAGAAGAAGAGCCTTTACTTTCTATTTATTGGTAAAGTGCTAGCACCCGTATAGAGTAAGGGGATCTTCTGGATAGCTGCAAAGCCTTCCCTGTTCGTATGGAGACTTTGCTTCCCGTTCACTGAACAAGCCCCCTGTTGCAACACTTAACTATGCTTCAAAGGGCGAAAACTCCGTAATTCTTTCCCTCCAAATGCTTCATTTCCCATCCTAGCTCCTCATTCCAATTGGAGTATCAACATCCTTTTTGGGATATGATTAGGCTATCGGAGTCTTTTGTTTAAAGAAATGTACCTTCAAGCGGAGTTTCAACTTGTTTGAGGTGAATTTTCTGTGGATTTCTAAATTGGAGAGAATTGGAAATTTGTATGCAGTGTTAAGGGTTAGTAGAGAACACCTTTGAGGAATGTCTTAATTCAAATTGCGAGCTATTTAACATCTTATTTCTATCACTTACTGGAAATGGAATTTTCATGTATGTTTTCTATGAAGGTTCGCCCTGAAGAATAAAACTTGGTTGGGTTATGGCTGTTGAGGTCTGTAAGCTTAAGGTGTGTAATAAAGTTTTTTAGGTGAATTGCCATGGAGGTTAGCTACAGAGAATTAGTGTTTTGTGGCAAAAGTGGTGAATAGGGCTGTTGAGGTCCATAAGCTGAAGATGTTGATTAAAGCTTATTGGGTGATCTGCCAAGGTAGAGAATGAGCGTTTGAGGAGAAAAATGGTGAACGGGAAGAATTGGAAGGTTTTGGGTAAGTCGTCTACAGATTAACTTCGTTGGGCTTTAGTGGGTAAGACTCGGGAGTGCCCAAAGGAATTTTGAGGGTGAGGGAAGAATTTGTGAGAATACTCTTTATAATGGGAAATGGAACAAGGGGTGATGTTTTGGATGGACCTTTGGTGTGCAGTGTGCTCATAGACCTTTTAGATAGTTATTTTTGGACGTCTTGCAGTTGGCTATGGACCCTAATGCAACAACGGAGGATATTATTCTCTCGTGATAGTGGAACGATGAAAATCCAGTCATTCCAGTGTTCTGTAGGTAGCTGGAAGATTGGGAGTTCCACTTTATGGAGTTTCTTTTAATAAAATATTGTTCTATTGGTTTCCTGGGTTGGGTTGTGTCCTGTAAGGATTGCATATGCCTGGGTTGTGGTACGTAGGACTAAGGTTCTTGTGGAGCTTTTGGGTTCCCATACAGCGATGGAAGGTATGAGGAAGGCTGTTACCACAATGCAATGGCCAGTCCTCTTTGCGGTGGTATCACGATGCTGGTCCCCCAGATACGAGCTGCATGTACCTAGACCAGGATTTGATCACAACTGGGAGTTCCTCACATGCTTGGAGAAGTGTGGGATTCTTTTATTTCAAAGTGGATTAATCGCTCGTCTTGATTGTGGATACCTGAGGAGACATAAGGTACCTGAGGAGACATAAGGTACTTGTTGATTGTGTTGGGCGTGCTGGCTGGCTGGTGAAAGCATCAATCACCTACTTCCATTTCCAATTTATCACGTGGATAGGGAATTATGCAACCTGATCTAATATGGGGTATTGTTTGAGTACTTTGTTCAATGGGAGTTTTACTAGCCTCTTGTTGGCTCTTGTTTCCCAAAAATGTTGGACAGGAAGATTTGACACACGCTGCCACACAGATTGTGGACGGTGTGGTAGGAAGTGAACACAATAGGAGATCATTTGAGGACTTTGGGTCTGTCCTGTTTTTTTGGTAAGCGAGGATTGGTCTTACAGTCTTAATTTCATTGTTTGTGCAGTTTATAGGAGATTTATAAGTTCCTGTGGTCAACAAGGCACTCCTGTTTTTAGATCCAAACGGTATCGTATAGAAAGGAAAAAAGCCAACAGAGAGAGAACAGAAAACTTCCTAACATTACCCTGTACTCATCTCTCTCCAGGTCCTAGGTTTGGATCAACGGTTATCTTCAACCACTTATGTGCTTTTCTCTGCCATTTTTGACATGGTTTGGAAAGTTTCTTATAACCACCTTTTACTATGACCTCACAAACAGCTTAATGTATTGTATCTTTTGAAAAATGCAGGGGGTACAGTTCCATCCAGAAAGCATCATAACCGCAGAAGGCAAGATGATTGTCAAAAATTTTATCGAACTGATAGAGAGAAATGAAGCTGAATCTTCAAACTAGGGTCTGAAATTTCTTCACATATTTGTAATTCACATCTCTAAAAATTTGTTCCAAGTTGTTGAATTCATCACATAGGACCAGTTCTTTTTCCTTGTACATTCTGTTTGGAGGATTTTGAAATTTGCGATCGCTCCTCCTGTTAACCCTTGTAAGATCTGGAATTAAATGAAGTGTCGTTATACTGCTGCTGAGGTTTGTTTTTCCTTGATCTATGCCAGCTCCACATAAGATTCTTGAAGCTTACCAGTATTAATTGACCCCATTTTGCTTATTCGTAAATTTCATGGGATCAGTAATTGGGGCTTTAATAGTAGAGTTTTGTAGTCCCTTTTGTAGGTTTCAATTTGGTCATTATATTTTTAAATGTCTCAATTTCGTCCTCAAGTTTTTTAGTTTGTTTGTTTGTTTTGTTTTTTTATTTTTTTATTTATCTCTAATTAAAGAACCGTCCTTTCAAGTTTATAAAGGTATATATTATGCCTCTAAAATTATAAGGTTTATTTATTTTCCTAAGTTAGGTTTTTAAATACAAATTTTTAAATTATACTATTTAATTGAATCTATTTTTCTTGATATATTTGTAGCATTAGATTTATCATAGTTATTTTTAAGTATTACTTCTTCACGTAATCCTTTAAGAGACATATTTACAATAGCAGATCTACTATGGTAGCCAAGATCAGGCGCCAATGCTTTTTCCAATATTTAAGTAAGAATAGTGGAAGATACAAAATAGGACACACGAGTATGATTTCATCGAGTTGAAGGCATAAAAGAAACATCATGCATAAGTAGGGTGAGTTAAAATGGGAAATCTCATTTTAGTTGGTGTTTTATGGAGGCGTGATAAAATCACTTTGTTTTCCCAATAGATAAAATGAAAATTCTAAAATCAGCTAATTGGGCTGACATTAAGGCTTAAAAAGTGTTTTGAGATGTGTAAAAAGTTTATAGGAATGTGTGAAAATGTATAGGAAAGTGAAAAAAGTACATTGGAACTTGTGTTTTTTTGTTTTCTTGTTGCCTTATTGTCAGCCTAGTGAGCTGACAATAGAAAAACCCAACCTTACAAACTTTAGGGGTATAATATATACTTATATAAACTTGAAGGGTATTTTTGTAATTAGAGAAAAAACTAAATTGAAATAAATCAGAAATAATATGGGTGTACAAGAAAACCGATATAACCGTCAAACCGATCCGATTCGGACCGAACCGGCCTATTTGGTTAGGTTCTACGGTTCATTGGTCTGGTTATGATTCTAAAAAACTAAGAACCGGTAATAATGGTTCGGTTATTTGTTCTCAATTAAGAACCACAGTTAGAACGGAACCGGACCGTATAACATTAATATTACTAATATATTTATATATATAGAAAATTCTTTTATGTCTATTTAGAATAAAATTTATTTTGTTTACAAGTTTTTAATATATTACTATATAATCTAGTAATACCAAATTACCAATTTCAATTCTTTTTTGTTCCACCTTAATTTGAGGATTGCTACTCAAAGGAAAATCCAATTCTCTTATTCTCTAATCTCGATCTAATTCCTAATTTTTTCTTCATTTCCTATTTCTTTATAATATCGCTTAATATCTTCCAATCTCAAAACTATCTAACAGTTGCATTCTTAGTTGCTCTCTCTCTCTCTCTCTCTCTCTCTCTCTCTCTCTCTCTCTCTCTCTCTCTCTCTCATGTGTTATGATAAAGTGTTCCTTAATTGGGTAGAACCAGAACCAGAACCAAAATCGGTCCAATCTTGCGGTTTGGATCTGGACTGGTTCTATATGTGTATTGGTTAGGTTTTGGTTCTTAATTTTTTAAAGAACCGGGAATGGTCCGATTCTTGAATTTTTAGAGAAGCCGGTCCCAATCCAGGTCCGTGTGCACCCCTAAGAAATAATAAGGACGGAATTGTAACATTTTAAATATGAGGACTGAATTAAATCTATGGCCTCCTTCCCACATACAAAAAAATTCCAAAAGTGGTTTTAAAAAACCACTCAAATTTTTTTCCTTCAATGTTTTAATTCAATTTTTTTGCATTCGTTAGTCAAAAAAAATACCCGGAAGGGCTTGATCCCTGATTTTTCAAATTTTGTGGTTCGGATTCAAAATTTGATCCGGAAGGCAAATCTAACAAGTATAAAATTATTTAAAATGCATTTTTTTTTTGAATATAAATATAAAATAGAAAAAAAACTGAAAATAATCTCTTTCAAGCTTGTTTCTTCCTTTTGCAACTTTATTCAAAAATTTGAGCCCTAGCTGCCGGCAAACCCTCTTCTTCTCATCATTTCCTTCATTTTCCGATACTACTCCTCTTTCTATTCCCCCAATCCACTGCTGTAGCTTGTTTCTTCCTTCAATTCTTTGGATTTTTTCCAGAAAAAAACCTTTTTGAGACCATTTTTTAAATCTATATGAAACTATAAATATAAAATAGAAACATGAAACTGAAAATAATCTCTCTTTCAAGCTTGTTTCTTCCTTCTCTGCAACTTTACCCCATCCCAACTTTCCTAGCCCTAGCTGCCGGCAAACCCTCTTCTTCTCATCATTTCCTTCATTTTCCGATACTACTCCTCTTTCTATTCCCCCAATCCACTGCTGTAGCTTGTTTCTTCCTTCAATTCTTTGGATTTTTCCAGATTGTTACCCTAACTTTTCTGCTGCGCCAATACTAGCCCTCCCACCATCCCACTCAATTCTTGTACCCCAATCGGTTACTTCTATAGGCTCTCATTCACCTACGGCTCTCATTCACCTACAGCTATTGCATGTATCTCTCTCTCTTCTATTTTATGTACTTCACTACCCTATTTTCACTCTTCTTCCTCTTCCTAATCTCCTGGCTGTGGACCGTGTCCCCATTATTTAACATCACAAGGAAACTTCGTTCTACTAGGCATAATTTGTTGTGCTGGTCCAAGGAGGGTATTGGTCACCTTGCTAATCGCATCTCGTCCACCAGAGCTCTTCTGACTAACATTCAGCAAGCCTTGGATACTGATAGAGATTTTGTCTAGGAAGCATCTGTAAGGAATCAACTTGAAAGCCTTCTTGCTCGAGAAGAAGTTCTTTGGGCTCAGAGAGCTAAATCAAAATTCTTGGCATTGGGAGATAAGAATACATCTTTTTTCCATAAAGCTTCAAAAATCAGAAAACATAGAACCCACATCAAGGGTATCTTAAACTCTCAAGGAGTGTGGACAGAATCTGAGGAGGAGGTTCACAAAATTTTCTCGGATCACTTCAAATCTATTTACACTGAGCCGAATCCCTCTTTGAATGTGAATGATTGGAATATTTGGGAATTTTTTGATAAGCATCTTTCACAAGATCATCAAGCTTGGTTGGATAGACCTTTTTCAGCCAGGGAGGTTAGAAAACAGCCTTTCAAATTGGAGATACAAAGGCTCCAGGACCTGATGGCTTTTCGGGTTGCTTTTTTCAAGAATATTGGGATATAGTGGGGTCCTAGGTAACTTCTGTTGTGTTGTCCTTCCTAAACTCTGGCCGTATGCTTAGGCAAATCAATCACACACATAGCCCTAATTCCCAAAATCCCATCCCCTTCTTCCCCCAGTGATTTCAGGCATATTAGTTTTTGCAATGTCATCTATAAGATAATTTCTAAGACTTTGGCAAATAGGATTAAATTTGTTCTTCCAACCTATATTTCTCCCATGTAGAATGCCTTTGTTCCGGGGCGTTTGATCTCTGATAGTTCCCTTCTTGCGTTTGAATTTTCAAATCTTATTGCTCATACAAAGTCGGGTGGTAAAATGATGGCGGCATTGAAACTTGATATGAGCAAAACTTTTGATAGGGTAAGCTGGAAGTTTTTTGAGAAAGCTCTTTGTAAGATGGGCTTTTCTGACAAATGAGTTAATCTTCTTCATCAGTGCTTCTCCACAGTGTCCTTTTCCTTACTCATCAATGGATCTCCATCTGACAGATTTTTTCCGGAAAGAGGTCTTCGTCAGGGCGACCCTCTGTCTCCATACCTCTTTATTATTTTTCTGGAAACCTTATCTTGTGTTCTTAATAATCTTGATGCTTCTGGGAATTGCAAGGGTTTAAAACTTTCCAGAGACGGGATCTCTCTTTCCCATCTGTTTTTTGCAAATGATTGTCTTATTTTCTATGAACCAACCCTGGAAAGCTGTGGACGCCTTAAAAGGGCTTTGGAAGGGTTTAGTCTTTACTCTAGTCAATGTGTAAATACCCAAAAATCCTACATCTCTTTTAGCCCCAATACGTCCTCAACTTTTGCAAGGCGCTTTCGGGATTTCTTTCATGTCCCTGCCAGTAATGACCCAGCTCCCTACTTGGGTCTTCCTTTGGAAATTACGGCTAACAAGAAGGCTTGCTTTTCTTTCATTGAGACGAAGGTGAGTAAGGCTCTTGCAGGATGGAAATCTGATATTTCGCAAGTAGGGAAATTATCGCTAATCAATTCGGTCCTTTTTGGTCTCCCCCTCTACCTTTGCTCCTCTTTCAAACTCCCCAAAGCAACATGCAACAAGCCCAATGCTACATCAGCAAATTTTTTTGGAAAATGGGGGACAGAAAATCGATGCATTGGTTGTCTTAGAAAAAATTATCAGCTTATAAGCGGGAAGGAGGCCTCGGTATACGGGATTTTAACCTTGTGAACCAGTCTCTTCTAGCCAAACAATGATGGCGTCTTCTGAATAATCCTACTCTCCTTACTGCCCGTATCCTTCTTCCTAAATATTGCTCTAAGGACAACCTTCTTAAAGTGAAACCCCATTCAAATTCCTCTTGGGCGTGGAAGAGTATCCTTCATGGTAGGGACCTTATTGCCAAATATGTTTGTTGGAGAGTTGGTGATGGAGAATCTATCAATCTCTTTCATGATAAATGGATCCCAGATCTAGACAAGCCCCTTAGTCATTTTATCCCCTATGTAGGCCCTGACTCTCTTAAGGTCTCTCTTATCTCTTATCTGTGACGCCCAAAGGGCCATCCTGGGAAATCACCAAAATCTCTGACATTATCCCTTCCTTTCTTATCCCCAAGATCTTGGCAATCACTTTACCAGAGGGCTCTGTACCAGACTGCTATGTTTGGTCTTTCACTAATTCAAGTCAATAAAAATCCAAATCAGGTTACAGGTGTCTTTATGATATGCGAAGACGCAACAATGCTTCCGCCGACTCCTCTGCCTGGATTTATAAGGATTATAATGTCTGGAATATGGTATGGAATTTGGATCTCCCGGAACGTATTAAAGATTTCATTTGGAAGTGTTTAAAGGGCATTCTACCAACAAAGAAGAATTTGGCTATGCGTATAGTTGGTTTCTCCCCTTCTTGCCCTTTTTGTGATGCTGAAGAAGAATCAATTGATCATTTATTCTGCTATTTCCCTCATTCCTGCTCTGTTTGGAATGCTTCTGATTTCCAACCTCCTTTTCATCCCACCACTATTGCTTTGGGCTTCAATGAATGGCTGCTTGATTGGATTATTCGCCTCCGATTGAATTAATGGATGCTCTTTTCCTTTGTTGCAACCTTATGGACTATCTGGAAAAGCATAAATTCTACAGTCTTTGCAAATGATCCCTTTCGTTGAGATTCTGTTATCTCTATGGCAAAAGACAACGCTCTTTGGTTTAATAGAGCTTCTAATTGGCTCAGAAATTCTAGCACTCAAGCTCCGAAAGTAGATAAATACCCTTCTATTATTCTGAAGGATCACTCAGAGGGTTCTTCTACTCAAAGAGCTTGTGTCATTCGTGTTGATGGTGCGCGGAAAATGGGGTATTCTTGGAGTGGGATTGGTTTTACAGCTAAAGACCCTAATGGAAACCTTATTGCGGAAAACACTATGTCTTCTTACTGTTCCAGTCCTATCCAGACAGAGATCCAAGCAATAAATCAAGCGATTAAATGGTGTCTAAAATTTTTTTTTACTAATGTCTATATTCTCTCTGATTGTTACAATACTATTATGCAGATAGGGAGCAGGCGTGAGTGTCACCACAACGACACCTTTTTGATAGCCAACCTGAGGAGGGAGATTGCTAAGGTTGAATTTTTGCAAAATTTCCAAGGTAGACCGAGAAGAAGTCCAACATGCTCATCTTCTAGCTAAGCACGCGCTTGGTCTTTTTGTTCCTCACCTGGACACCGGTGATGGAAGCTCTTCCTAGTCTTTGTTGTTGCTCTTTGTTGTCTATGTTCATATTTCTTATTCGTGTTGTTATGTGTTTTCAGTTAGCAGATACTCATGTATTCTTTTGCCTTAGGTTGGCTTTATTAATGATATTTCTATCTCTTTATCAAAAAAAATAGAAACATGTAAATCTATAAGGACCAAATTGAAACCTACCTGTAACGCCCCATGTAGACCACTAGTTAGTACCTTGATTTGATCCACAAGCCACACCACATGGCCCAAAATGCTTAAGCCCAAGGTAATAGTAGTAGCCCACATGGTTTCTTATATAACCAAGATCACTCATGTAAACAACCAATGTGGGACTAAACACCATCTACCCCCAAACCTGGGGCATTACAATCTTCCCCCCTTAAGGATGCAACGTCCTCGTTGCATAGTCCCAGCAACCTCCCCTGGTGTCCGTGGTGGCAGAGCGCATCCTACCCACCACTTGGACCAGGGCTGGGCTCTGATACCATTTGTAACGCCCCATGCAGACCACTAGCCAATACCTTGATTTGATCCATAAGCCACACCACATGGCCCAAAATACTTAAGCCCAAGGTACTAGTAGTAGCCCACATGGTTTGTTAAATACCCAAGACCACTCATGTAATCAACCAATGTGGGACTAAACACCATCAAACACCATCTACCTCCAAACCTGGGGTATTACAATCTTCCCCCCTTAGGGATGCAACGTCCTCGTTGCATAGTCCCAGCAACCTCCCCTGGTGTCCGTGGTGGCAGAGCGCATCCTACCCACCACTTGGACCAGGGCGGGGCTCTGATACCATTTGTAACGCCCCACGTAGACCACTGGCCCAGTACCCAGATTTGATCCACAAGCCACACCACATAGCCCAAAATGCTTAAGCCCAAGGTAATAGTAGTAGCCCACATGGTTTCTTATATAACCAAGATCACTCATGTAAACAACCAATGTGGGACTAAACACCATCTACCCCCAAACCTGGGGCATTACATACCCATAGGCTAAAACACTAGATAAGGCTATTAAGATATTGCAAAATTCTGATTATATGCTTAGCTCTAATTTGAGTTCTTTCTGAGTGCTGATTATTTTTCATTCACCGCCTTTTCGAAGAAAGAAAAAGGAAGTGACGCCTGTCATTATTATGAATGAGTCTTTAGTGAATTTGGGGATACTGCTCCGCAGGAAATTGCAAAGCAGGTGTTGTGCAATCTAGATAATAATCTAGTGTAGTTAGAACAACAAATAACTCTTGCAAGAAAAAATTCAAGTATTGATAAATTACAAAAGAACCCCAATACAAATAACATAATTTTATACAAGGTATAAAAAATTGCCATCAAATTCCGCAATTCCAATATATAATTAAAAAAATGCCATCAAATTCCGCAATTCCAATATATGGTATCAGAGCCCTGTAACGATTCAACATAGGGAAGCCAAGAAAAAAGTGGTATAATCCTATACCAAATCAATCTAAAGAATTAAAAGAAACAGTTTTACAAGGAAATAAAGTTGACTTAATAATTAGAAAATATTATCGAATAGCTAATCTAATAATTTGTGATATGTGTTATTTAGATAATTATATATGTGAATTTAGTGACTACTATTATTCTGTAGCACCAACGTTAAGTGTACCAGAAACAAAGAAATCTTATTTAGAGTTATTTACGCAAAAATTACCTTATCCATGGGGAATAAATATACTTGATGCATATAGCAATAGACCTAATAAGGACCGAGACACCTTAGGAGGACGAATAGAATTTACTAAAAGAAAAATAAGTGAGTGGTGTGTAGAAGCAAGAAACTTTAGACTATATTACAAAACACAAAAAAAAAAAAAAAAATGCATATGTTGTCCAAAGACAACAAGACCTAGTAATTGGGGATGCAACATAATACCTAAAAAAACGATTCAAAAAATATAAGAAGAAATTCAAGAGAAGATTCAAAAAGCACTATAACCAAAATCCAAAAAAGAGATATTTCAAGAAGAGAAAAATATATAAACAACCCAATAAGCAATTTATGCCAAAGCCAAAAATATGCAAATGTTGGCTATGTCAGAAAGAAGGACATTATGCAAATGAGTGTCCAGGAAAAGGGAAAAGGAGTAATACCAAGTTATTAGAATTATATAATGGAAGTTTCGAAAATGAATATGAACCAGTTGAAGATAGTGATATATCCAGTGATGAAAGTATATACGAATTTGATAGTGAATACAAGACATCTAGCTTAAGTGAAACAAATGAAGAAAATCAACCTCTATTCATGATGCAACCTATAGAAACGACCCTTCAGGAAACATATATGGAAGAAGAAGACGGCCTAGAAGAAGGAAATCACCAAATGATTATATTTGACGAGGAAAATATAAGCAAATTACCAAAAGAGAATTAGATATAAGAGAAAGAGATATGTTTAAATCACAAGAATTCAACCTGTTTAGATTTAAGCAAAGGGCCATATATGTTGCCAAAATGTCAGAATACCCAATCGATATAAGTACAACTAGAGGAAAAACAATAATTCCTTTATTAACTAGACAAATGGTTAACAAAGAATTAAGTAAAATACGATCAGATATTAGAAGTGGAATTAAGAATATAGCTATAGGAGCAGTTCAAATATTAATCAAAGCATATTTTAGACAAGGAATAGATAGTCCAATCCAAATATTTTGTATGGATGATAAAATTCTAAATGATCCTATAGATGCACTCTTAGGAGTAGTATCAGGAAATTTAGTCTATCAAAAAATAATATTTACCCTAAAATCATATTATTCTATATCACTTAAAGATGAACATATTGATAAAAGTTTAAATTTATATTATCAATTAGACAAAATAAAGATGCCTGATGGAGCTAAAGTGTTTAGTATAACTACAAAAACACTATATGCATTTACAAATATTCATCACAAGGAAATTATAAAAAATTATACAGGAACTTCAATTGAAATAAAAGAAGAGCATTGTTTGTATAGCGGAATATATACCTCCACGAAGGATAGGAGAAAAGAATATATCCTTACCCGAGGAGATCAATCTAGAATTTAGAAATAAAATAGAAATGCAACCTATACATAGTCTTACATACAATAGAAGCAATAATCAAATTAATATATTTAAAAAAACAAACTCTCTTTGGAGAGCCTTACAATTAAAAAGAAAGGCTTTACTGATACAAGATGATGAACCAAAATATCAAAGAAAGGATCTTGATTTAATTCAAAGTTCACAACAAAATGACCAATTTTATATACTTACAGAATATATGGACCGAAATAATGAATGGACTCCATTAAGAACTTTAATAGATACCGGTGCAACATCTAGTTATATTTATATAGAAATGGTCAAACATGTACCCTTTAAAAAGCTTGAAAAACCATATACATATAAGGATTTTCAGGGAAAAACCTTCCAGATAAATTCATATATTATATGTCGTATTTGTTTTACAGATAAACAAGGAATCCAACATTATCTTAATATACAAATATTAGTTAATCCTTACATGGATGAGAGCCTACAATTATTACTAGGAAATGATTTCCTTAATAACACCAAACCATTTACTCTACAATACAATGCATTACTCTGTACAATTAACAATCAACAAATAACAATTCCCTGATAGATACTCAAAATAAACCTATATATATGATACGAACATCACCATATAGCTTGTACATTGAAATAATCTTCAAATGTCCTGAATATGTAGAACGGAGTTATCAAGCCTTCTTAGATACTGGAGCAGGAATATCC
This sequence comes from Vaccinium myrtillus, assembly GCA_016920895.1. Lineage (NCBI taxonomy): Eukaryota > Viridiplantae > Streptophyta > Magnoliopsida > Ericales > Ericaceae > Vaccinium > Vaccinium myrtillus. Next base: position 18,343,804 of record CM029279.1, read on the forward strand.
ATGGCCAAACAAAATGTACAACCAGAACATTATTGGCATAACAAGCCACCTAAACCAGTTAAAGGAGAGCAAGCGGAGAAATCCTAAGATATGAATGGTATGCAGAAAATATACCAATCCAAATAGGCAGTTATATCATCGAAATACCATTATTATGTAAAAGTGAAAGTCAAGGGGCACATATACTGTTAGGAAATGATTTTATCATGACATATAGCCCATTTACACAAACTCTACTCACGTTTACTTTACAACACCATGTAATCATAAAATAATTACTCCACGAATAATGAATGCAATCAGAAAAACTGATTATGCTATTCCATTACAAAGTTGCACAACCCAGCGTGGTGGGATATAAACATACCCAAAATATTTGCCAAATCCAATACCAGCATTAGTAATTTACCAAATTGAAAGTGAAATCATTAATGATCTTCGTCAAAATTTTAGGGAAAACCCAATAGAAAAATGGGAAGTTGATAAAACTATAGCCAAAATAGAACTTAAAAATCCAAATACTATCATTAGGGTAAAACCCATGAGATATAGCAATGAAGATATTCTAGAATTTGATAAACAAATCAACGATTTGCTAAAAGCTAAGCTAATTCAACCAAGTACAAGTCCTCATAGTAGCCCAACATTTATGGTAAGAAATCATGCAGAAGTAAAAAGGGGAAAAGCAAGAATGGTTATTAATTATAAAAAGTTAAATGAAGCTACAAAATTTGATGGATACTACCTACCAAATAAAGATATCTTGTTTTAAAAAGATATATGGGTACAAATATTACTCAAAATTCGACTGTAAATCTGGATTTTGGCAGATCAAGTTATAGAGGAGTCTATACCTTTAACAGTATTTAGTGCACCTCAACGTCATTATGAATGGTAGTCATGCCATTTGGATTAAAAAATGCACCACAAATATTTCAGAGAAGAATGGATAATGTATTCAAACCAATAAATGAATTTTGTATTGTATACGTAGACGATATACTCATCTTTTCAAAAGATATTACCACGCATAAAGAACATTTGAAAGCATTTTCAAAAATATTTAAAGAACATGGAATTGTATTATCTAAAAAGAAAGATGAGATAGCGAAAATTAAAATAGAATTTTTAGGACTAATTATTGATCAAGGAAATATAGAATTATAGCCACATATAGCTTTAAAAATAAGAGACTTTTCAGACAATTAGAAGATAAAAAACAATTACAAAGGTTTTTAAGACGTCTTAATTATGCAGAGCAATTTATTAAAGATCTTGCTAGACTAAGACAACCTTTTAAAAATAAATTAAAAAAGACATATATTTGGAATTGGACTCCTGAAGATACTTTGCAGGTACAACAAATCAAGGAGCTATGTAAAAATCTTCCATTACTACAGTTACCATCTGATGAAGGTTTTCTTATCTTAGAAACAGATGCTTCTGAAGATTATTGGTCAGCAGTTTTAAAGAGAAAAAAGAACCATAAAACTAAATTAATTTGCGAAGAACCAGTTTGTAAAAAGGAACATATTGAAAATATTTGTAGATACTCTTCCGGAACTTTCAAAGATACAGAGAAAAATTATCATATAAATGAAAAGGAATTACTTGCTCTAAAAAGAGGAATTGACAAGTTTGAGATTTTCCTTTTACCAACAAAATTTTCGGTTCGAGCTGATAATACTCAAATTAAAGCATTTATAAAAAATAATCTTGATCCCACTATTGCAAATAAAAGGCTTATTAGATGGCAAGTCTGGCTTGCAAACTTCAACTTCAATATTGAATATATTGCAGGAAGAGAAAATAGCCTTGCAGATGTCCTCACAAGAGAAATTGCAGATGGAAAACGAGATAGGCCAATTGGCTATGCAAATTAATAATCTCGTCTTGGGATTAAACAATATAGGCCAAGAGGTCAATAATTTAGGAACTCTTGCCAGTTCAATGTACAAAAAGCTTGATGAGCTCAAGGTAAAATATCCAAAATATAATTTTGATGCAGAACTTAAGTGCAGATATGAAAAATGAGATACAACCATTGGACCCCTTGGAGAAGAAACTGGAAAAATATGACTACCTAGTCCGATATTCTGGTCTAAGACAATTTACTCCAGTCAAAAACACCACTCTTACCAAAGAGGATCCAAAACTAGAGATTAAGCCTGATATTTTTTCCAAAAGAGATTCTCACAAATTAGCCCTTCTCAAAGTCCCAAAAAGACCAAGCACTCTTGAGGAATTTATTGAGAATTTTATCATTTATAATCGCCTTTGTTGTGAACATATTGCAATTGAAAATTGGATGAAAACTCTTGATTATGGAGTTTATCAAAAATGCAATATATATCCTGGAGCACCCTCCAATATAGTTGCAGGACTCTATAGCAAGGATTGATTTGTACAATCTATCCAAGTCCTCAGCTAACGGAACTTCAAAATCTCCCAGCCTTTATTTTAAAAGGGATTCAAGAATTTATTTCCATCCTAGGACATTCAAATATCTACATCAGATTTTACTCGGCCTGTCCTGAATGGGGAACAGAAGATGGATATATTCCAGAAAATCATCTTATCGAGATAGGAGTGACTCAGAAACCACTATCTCCAAACAGTGCATGCACCAAACACATCACCACCGAAAGTAAGAGCACTATACCAAAAAGGAGAGCGTGGGGCCTTAGAGACATATACAATCAACTACTCAACTTTATTCTGGAAAAGCAAGGTGTATGGATTAACCAATACAATCAAAATTGCCTAGTCCTCTCCACTACCACAAAGAAGACAAAAGAAAAGGACATGGAAATTTTGAAATGAATCTTTGATGACTATGCATCTACCCAAACTATCATAATAAGGGACACATGCCTCCATTATTGTGACTCGTTTTCAATTGAAGAGGACCACCTATGTACATTATGTCAAAAAGGTGCACCAACCCAAGAAAATGAGGTGCTCTGAAAATACCATTTACCTGCCACCCACTAACTTTACTCTACACCTAAAAAGAAAGTGAGTGGTTAGTAACGTAAGCAATGACGTTCAGGGTATGCCCCAACATCTATAAATAAGCTCTGAAATTATTGTAGAAGGCAGAATGTAAGAGAGATCCTCCTCTACCATTTAGAAAGAAGTTAGGTATTGTAATATGGCTTGCTAAGCTTTCAGGTGTAGTGTGAGTACTTATCTATGTAACAAACTTCTAATTGTTTCAGAAGATTTCTATCAATAAAGAGTGTTATTCAGTTATCGCTTCCAATCCATTCTCTCTTTGTTATCTCTTCTTTGATATACACCTTTGGTAGGAAACGTAATAGGGTTGTGGTTTACTGGGTTGAAGGGTTGTTACCCTTGAGCGCCTACAGTAAAAGATCCGTCCGATCAATAGCCACCCAGCGAAAGTCACTGTAGTTCAGAGGTGAAAGGTGTGGTTTAAGTAGTTACCAGGCGTCTGTGGAAACACGGCCGTACACCAGAGCAGATACCCTATTCAGATAAGCTCAAAGCGTCAAGGAAGGTATAATTCCCTTTTATTTTTATGGAAGCATAGTGGACCCTTGTTTATACTAGAAACCTACTAAATGATCATAAAGAATGTTATATAGTAAGGAAAACACTATACATCCCTCAAAACCTGTTAAAACTACTTTGTTTTATGACTGATTACATTGTGTTTTGTTCATATCAACGTTTTGTGCAATATATTGATAGTCAAAAAGACATAATCCAGATAGAACTCTTTCTTCAACATCTAGGACATTATTTAGACATAACTGATAAAGATACTGAAGAATATAGAATTTATTTAGAAAAGAATTTTTATGCACGTACTCATATAACACTACTTCAAAAGAATCAGAAAAGAAAATGATTGAAGCTTCTTCCTAGCTCGTCTTTTGATGCTTCTCATTCTTTGGGGGACAGCCGTAACTCCGTTTCTAGGGCCATGCATACGACTCAAGAGGAAGTTAATAGCTTTCAGAAAAGGTTAGAGGAAGATTTTTTGGCAACTAAAACCACTGGGATTATTCTCGATATTAACCTTCTTCCGGGGGATGAAGCAATCTTAAAGGAAATGATTGAAGCTGATCTTAAAAGAACTCTCTCTAATGGCTGACCTTTGGATGCTTTTCTTTTGTCTCTCCGTTGAGTTTGGTGGTGGCTGCTAGGGTTAGTTTTCAGGTTTGTTTGCTTTTGGGCTGTAGCAGCTTAGTTTTGTGTTGTTGGTGTTGTAGGGCTGTGTTGGGGGTGGCTTTTCAGGGGATTTTGGCCCTATTTTGGTTTGGCGCCTTTGGTGCTTTTTGTGTTTTCTTCTTTCCCCGCTTCTTTTCTTTATTCAACCTTGGTTGGATTTCCCCTCCCTTTTCTCTCAATGTACCCTTATCGAGTTTCTTTAATATATTTTCTTTTTCCGATCAAAAAAAAAAAAGAATCAGAAAAGATTAGAAAGGGAACCAATTGAACCTTCTTCGCCTAGATCTCCAAATCATTAGTAGAAACCTTTAAATATATATGCTAAATAGATCAGAAATATTCTTGCTACAAAGAAGAAAACAATATCTTAGAACATTACAATATATTTATATAAGAGAATTAATATATAGCAAAGACGAATTAAATAAATTTATTATTAACGAAATTGTTAGAATAGTTTATATTTAGTTGTCCCACACTGCTTAGTTATGTTATGTAACATGTCTCGTGATAATATAAATAAAGCTCTCTTGTGTTAGGGTTCATTAACACCCTACACACTTTCTTAATCCAAACCCTGACCCAAAATTAACCCAAACTCTGACCCTAAACCCTGACGTCATCTCATCACCTACCCAAAGTCGACCCAAACCCTAAATCTAATCGTCTTCCCCAACCAGAACCCTAAATCGATAGTGCTGAAGCCAAAACAAGATCCATACGACCCATAATCAAACCTCAAATCCCCAATCAACCAGTGAAATCAACCCAAAACAAATCAAAATCCCTCAAAACCCTAATCTTGATGTTCGAAATCCATACCCAGTGTTCGAAAACATCCATCTAGTTGATTTCGGCCCTTACACTTACCCAAATCAATTCGAAAACCCTCGAAACAGTTCTCCTTACCTCTTAACCTCTGTCGTCTTCTCACGCTATCACTTGTCGATCACTGCCGGACCTCAGGTGACCTCAGGCGACCTCCACTGATCACTGCCGGATCTTCAACGACCTCGTTTGGGATGTTTTTGAGTGATTTCGTGGTCTATGCATGGTGTATTTGTGATCTGTTGCAGTTCAAGTTCTGGGTTTGGTTCTGATTCCCTATTTTTGGTTGTATACTGGGGTTACAAGTGCTGTCAGTGGCTGTTCGTAGTATAATTTCTGGTTGATGTTCTGGTGATACAACTTATCAGGTTATTTGGGTTTCTTTCAGACTGTTCCCCAGTTTAAGTTACTTTCTGTGCTGTTACTGCTCTTTTGTGGATGGTAATTTGCGTTTGGTTAATTGTTGTCGAGTTGATGGCTGCTTATGTTGTCCAGATTATAGTGCTAGTATATTACATTGTTGGAGACGTTTGTTTTGAGCAGTGACAGGTTCAGAATTGTTTAATTTGTTTAGTCATTCGTTGGTGGTTCTTTGTTAGTGGTGTCCTCTCCATTATTTGGTAATATGCCTGAAGATAAGTCTGCTTCTACTGTTGCCTCTGGTTCTACTATTATTGGTAGTGTTTCCAGCTCTTCTCGATATCGTGACAGGAGGCCTATTACTTCCATTATTTTGAATGATAAGAATTATGCTATCTGGGCCAAGGCTGTTGAAGTCTATTTTGAGGGTGAGTCAACCTCACAGTGGCTCACTGATGATCCTCCTGCAGCAACCAGTTCAACGTATGCTGCATGGAAATTTGAGGATGCATGCATTCGCTCCGATTTATGGAATGTTATGGAACCCCAGATCAATGGACCTTTGATGTTTTTACCCACAACCAAGCTTGTATGGAGACAGGGACAGAAGATGTTTTCTGGAGTTAATAATCTTCGTCGGACGTATGATCTTCATCAAGAATTTTTCTCTATGTCCATGGGTGAGCAATCTTTGGAAACTCATTATGCTAAGTTTTGTGGTCTTTGTGGGGAGATCAAGATTGCTCAGGCTATTTCTGATGATATTCAAGTTATGGAGCGGCAGCGACAGTCTTTATTTGTTGCTCGATTTCTATCCAGTTTGCCTTCCCCTACCTATGATTCAGTTCGGTCACAGATTTTGGGAGAACGGGCATTACCATCCCTTGGTGAGGTTTTTAGTCGTATTCGTCAAGCTACTATTTCTGATATTGGTTCTATGACTGCTTCTCAGTTGCCTTCTGACCGTTCAGCTTTAGT